>JASDQU010374944.1:39790-52919 GCA_032191745.1 Picea mariana | reverse complement strand
AAAATAAATTCTTCAATAAAAAGGGGACGTTAGTGAAGATGGAAAATCATAATGTTATTAGGTTTTAGGCTCCAAGGAAAATCCCTCTTTTCTTCAATGCCATGTATCTAATAAAAACTTTATCATGGAAGTAGCAAGGTAGTATAATTTTTGGCTGCACGTTTTCCATGAGAAATGGAAAACGAAATTCATACTCTTTACTTGGAAAATTGGAGACTTTATATTCAGGAATATAAAAAAAATTGATGAGTTCTTGAACCACTTCCACAATGTGAATATGAAATATGTTGAAAAGATAAAGGAGTTTGAACCTAACGGAATTTTTTTGGAACATATGCTAGCAGTATGATTCAACAATTCATGTATACATATTGTTCTGATTGAAGAAGAAGATAACAACTTATGCTCTCCTACTCACAATGTTGATGACTTGGAAACAATACTTAGTACTAATGAGTTTTGCAAGAAGAAAGGAAAGGGTCCCAGTGAGAAGAGTGCCCAGTCCCCAACTGTTACTCCTAAAACCACCACATCTCGTAGAAATGCTCCAATGGCCCACCCATATAGGCAAGTTACCAACAATAGTTCAGGTGGTGGAGGAGAAAAGAATCCCCCTCCGGGAAAAATTGAGAGCTCGCACAAGCTTCCTTTGAGAAAAAGGAGGAAAAACATCGTGCAAGAGGAAGAAGACCACCGCATAGAAAGTGACATCAATAAATTCTCTCTTGAAGACATGGATCTTGAGGAGGATATCGATAAAATGTTTCCCAAATTGATCAGCCAAGAAATATGACCCATTAGAATCCATCATTTGAAATCATTGAGAATGAGACCTTCAATGAAGAAGAGTCATTTGCTTTTCAGAGCATTGTCTTTGACAAGGAATCCGAGAAATTGATTATTGGAAAAGGTGATGTGAGGAATAAGAAAGGGAAATATTGTTTAGAGGCTGACTTGATATATATGTAGCCTTCCCATATTTATAAAATTCACAGAGAAACTGGGAATGCTATGGATGACTCCATTGGTTGTCTTGAAGCGGAAAACATGAAGTTGAAAGAAAGGGTCAAGGAACTAGAAGACACCTTAGTGCCTCTTCCACTTCTTTCCAGTACTTTCACAATAGTCAGACCTACCTCACTCGCTACTAAATTGAAATGATATTCAATCCTACTTACATCAGCCAGGAGCTATGTGGAAATAAATATTAAGAAAAAAATGTCATTGATCACAGAGGCATGGGAAATTTCGAAAAACATGGTTTCTTTTGGCTCGAGGGTGCATGCATTCCATGATTATTTTCCATTCGAACTGAAGAATGAAGAAGGTTTTTACCTTGATTTTGTACTACCCTTTGGAAACAAAGTTTCTAACATGACATAACTAAGGAGAAGAGAGGAGGATTTTCCCTCCTCAAGTCGGATAAAAAAGTTGAACACCTGTTGGAAAGAAAAGATTAAAAATTTGAATAGTATTGTTCAAGCATGCAACCAAGCTATATCAAAGAGGGAATAATTAATCGAGAGGCTCATGGAGGTAGACCTATATGGAATTACTAACGAAGTACAAGACCCCAAGTTAATCCTCAACGTGTTGTTCCTAACAAAGCAACAATTTGATAAGCAAGTTGAGATTTTTAAAGGGTTATCAGTTGAAAATTTTTATGGTATACTTGAAGATGATGAGGACGACATAGAAAATTGGCTAGTGGACTTCGTGAAAAATCAGGACATTGAAGAAGAATTACATGGTATTTCCCTTGATTTACGAGACTTGGAGGGTGAGTTGTTCAACATCAAAATCCGGAATGAGATCAACGTGGCACCAATGAAAGATTATATTGAAGAATATTTTAAGAAATCAATCAACAAATTGACCACCGAGGGGCAAGAAACAATTGAGACGGTTCCTATAACCATTAATAAATACATTAAAAGGACATCAACAAGCAAGTGAAAACAGTGAGATACCATCATAGTAAGTTTATGTTGATCACATCTTTATTTCTTTATCAGTTCCTTCATCCAGTTATTCCTCTTCTTTGAATAGAAAGGTTTAACCGAAGTTTGATAACTTCTCTTTTCTTATTTCCAGGTGTTGTTGTTCTTTTACTGCCCATACAAGCTTAATTCTCATGTATATTTTCTTTAGGGTCCGCAGGAGCTCCAATCCCAGTCTTTAAATCAAATGCATTTTAAATTTCAAAGAATATGTAACAGACTATATATTTTTTAGAAATTTCAAGAGAGTTATTTCAGGATCAATTTTGAATGTGCTTTGTAACTCTGAGTTTTGAGTATAAAGTATTTGAGATTGGTCTATCATTATATTTATTTGAGTTTCCCATGTGTCCACTTTGTTAAATTTCTCTTATGCATGTGAATCATCTTCTTTTTATTTTTATGTGATAAGAAATCTTTATTTTAACTATGATGGATGTGAGGAAATTTTGTTTATTTGCTTTAAATGTATGAAGTGTGTGGTTCCTAGTCATATCTCAGGAACTTTCTCTAAACAAAAAAAAATAAAATATTTTCCTTTTATTTTTCTTGCAATCTTTATATTTCTTTGATTACCACGACGGACTTCTACAAAGTCCCATATTCTAAAATTTTGCAGCCCTAAGAAAATATTAAACAGGAGTACCACCTCTATAAAAACGCAGGGGGATTTACATCCTTGTAAGGTTTTCATTTCGGTCCTAACGAATTCAAGCGTCAACATTTTTGGCGACCATACTGGGGAATGAACTGAAATTTGGAACTCGGTCTAGCATTTTTTTTTAAATATAAGACTTTTCCCCAGGCTGACCAACCCCACTTGGAAAGTGGATTGAAAAATCAGCGAAGAATCTTACATCATATATACAATCTAGTAATAACAACAGACGAGACTCGAGAATATTTAGAAAGGTCCTGGTAGATCTTAGTCCAAGAAGATGAAAGAAAAATCCTCCGGAGACAGAGGAGAGACGAGTAACAAGACCGGAGAAACCGAAGTCTAGCTAGAGAAACACAAGATCAAGGTCAAGATTGAAGTTGGATGAATACAAGGGACCCATTACCAGAATTAAAATCAAGCAACTCTTTATTCTGAGAAGTGAAAATCGTATTCTTGGAATCTCTCTGAATATGGCAGAAAGAAATGAACAACCACGAGAAGATTCGCATGAGGAGAGACAAGGAGGTGGAAGAGATGTTGTAAGAAATCAAGAAAACCTAAGGTTTGAAAATAGAATAAGAATAAGAGATTCCCCTTTTGAATCTTCTAGGTGAGAAACATGACCTCCCTGTTCTCCCTAAGGGTACCCTGAAGGAATTTTCTGGAGATAGAGAAATTGATGCAAAGATACACCTTCACTTATTTCTTGATGTTTGTGATTTTCACCGTGTTGAGTATGACGATGTCATGGTAAGGTCATTTCTACAAACCTTATCAGGAAGAGTGTATGAATGGTATAGGACATTACCCAATAGATAAATTCACTCATTTAATGACCTCGAAGCCATGTTCTTGACTTGTTCACCCCTCCAAATTCTTATCATACCCTTCTCACCAATTTCACCCAGATTGGTTTGAGGAAGAATGAAAGAATATGGGATTTTAATCACAGGTTCAATAAAACCTTGATTAAGATTCCAGAAGATAAAATACCGAATGACCCAGTTGTACTCGGTTTTTATAAGAACACAATGCCCTCGAATGTGAAATATGCTATCAAAACATCCCAAATGGATACCTTGGAGGAGGAAATGACTAAAGCCACTAAGATGGAAGAAATTATGATTGAAATGGGTGTTGACCCCGAAATTATACTGGGAAAAGTGCAAATGTAGCTGGGAGGATTAAGTATTGATAATCAAGGAGACTCCAACTCATAAAATAATGAAGAATTCAAGCCATGAACGGCTCAAAGACAAACAATTGGAGGAGTATTTTTGAAGGGAACCATACCAGATATAAAGGTAGACCCTGTGATGGCACAAGAAACTAAGAAAAGAATTGAAATTGCAAAAATGAAGAGGACTATCAAGCAAATGTAGAAGGACATAACTGGACCAAGAAGGGGGGATAACTATGTGGAAAATCTGAGAATGTTGATCCCATATAAAATAAGGAACCATCCCCAAGAAAACAGAGTGAGGTTTGAAGACACAAATAATCCGCAAAGACCAAGGCTTCCCAGACAATCTACTCCCAATGCAGTTATTCTGGATGATGTATATGATGAGAAAGTGGTTGAGCAAGAGAACTATTATTCACTCGATGAAAGTTTTGAAACTATGAAAATGGATGGATGTGAGATGTCCATGTATATATTTGAATAAGGTGACAATGACCATAACTCGTAGAAAAACGTTGCCTAGACAAAATGATTTGTAAATAGATCCAAGAATAAGAATGACTTTGAAAAAGAAAAACAAAAAGATGAAGAGAAAACGAATGAGAAAAGAGAAAGTGAGTTAACAACGGATAATGTTGGAAATAAGAAGCAACACCTTATGTCAAACTCCAGTTAGATGACATACAATGTTGTAGAGGACTTAAGAACATTAAGGATAACTCTTCCTTTTACAGAAGTGGTGAAGATTCTCCAACAAAGGGAAAACATCTTAAGATTGTTGGATGATCCATCCGAAAAAGCAGAAGTTGTTGTTACTAGTCCGAAACAAATCCAGAACCAAACAACTTCCAAGCTGAGAGGTAAAATTCCTCCCTTTTACATTTCAATTGAAAATCATGATGTTGCACTTCATAATTGTTTAGTCGACACTGTCATGACCAATAATAACATGCCACTGGCAATCATGGAGGCATTGGGAGTGAGTTGTACCAACTATTACGAGACTGGTGAAAGTATATATGCAATTGATTCTAGAAAAGTTCCAACCTATGGAGAAATCAAGGAATTTTATGCATGGATCACAACAGCCCCCCATATTATTATAGTTTTCAATATTATTGTGGTAGACCTTCCTTCGAAATATGGAGTTGTGCTAGGAAGAGATTGGTCATCCATGATCAAGGGATATATAATGAATGATGGAAGTTGCATGATGATGCCAGGCAAAGAAGGAGCAATGATTAAGGTGCCCCATGAACCCATTAAACCCTTCTCTTTCAAAAATAAATCAAATGAGTTAATGGAATATTATATAGACGCTGAGATTGGAAATTATGCCATCCTAGGCATGGAACATAGTGAAAGCCTAGAACAAATTCAAGACACGGAGAATCAAGAGTATCAATTTGAAGGTTATTGGAGGATGTCATTTGATGGACCTTTTTCAAGCTCTAGGAGTGGAGTTGGAATTGTCCTTACAAGTCTAGAAAATATTATGCATCCACCTATTATCCGACTTGAATTTTCATGTACCAATAATGAGGCAAAATATGAAGCTTTGATTCAGGGGATGATTCTTGCATAAGAAATGAAGATATAACATCTGATTGTGACTGGAAACTCTGAGTTGGTGATTAATAATGTCAACCAGAAGTATAAAATCAATAAGGAAAGACTCAAGTTATATTTCAAAAGAGTTAACTAATTGATGGAATTTTTCAGTTCTTTCAACATTTCCTTCATTCCAAGGGACAAGAATCAGAAGGCAGATTCATTAGCCCTGGCAAACTCATTGTCAAACCTAGATGATATACAAATCAAGACATATTTTCAAGTAGAAAGAGAATTCCGACCTTCTGTACCCGATAACATGGAATATTTGCAAGTATTTGAGAATTATGAGTAGTTGGAAAAAAAAATTTGAACGATGATGATGATGAAGACAATCACATGTCAATTGTCCCTAAAGATTTTATACAATCCGAGTCTCTTTTTATGAAATATGATCATTCTAAGAAGCTCCTGGAAGAAATTTTACTTCGAAAGGTGCAAGAAACAATAAAGGTCAATATTGGAACCGACAATTCCCCAAAATATGTCAACTTGGGAGTTGATTGTACAATTGAAGAATTTGATCAATATGTTGCATTGTTTAAAGAGTATCTTGATGTGTTCTCATGGACCTATGATGATTTGAAAGCTTATGATAAAACGATTTTCCAACACATCATTCCTTTGAGAGAAGAAGCAAATCTCGTCAAGCAAAAAATAAGGATGATGAACCCCAGATTGAAACCTATGGTAAAGATTGAATTGGATAAGTTAAATAAGGCTGAAATAATATATCTGATTAGCCATTCTGATTGTCTTTCAAACCCTGTGATAGTAAGAAAGAAGACCAGGGAAATCCAGATGTGTGTGGATTTCACGGATCTTAACAAAGCAAGCATAAAATATAACTATACTTTACCAAACATGGAGTTCCTTCTCCAACAAGTCACGGGATCATCCTGCATGTCCATGTTGGATGGTTTTTCTGGCTATAATCAAGTCTTGGTTGTTGAGGAAGACAGATCAAAGACAACATTCATAACACCGTGGGAGACATATGCATATGCTAGGATGCCCTTTGGTTTGAAGAATGCAGGAGCCACATTTGAGAGGGCCATGAATCATGCATTTAGTGGGTTGATAGGAAAATTCATGGTAGATTATCAAGATGACTTGATAATGCATTCAAAAACAAGGGGTGATCATATCCATCACTTGAGAAAAGTTTTTGACATATGCAAATTATATGGTGTCTCTCTAAATCCAAAGAAATGCTTATTCATTGTAATGCAAGGAAAACTATTGGGTCATATTGTGTGCAAGGAATGGATTTATATAGATCCAGAAAGAGTTAAAGAAATCAATGAACTCAACCCCTCGTCATCTAAGAAAGGATTTCAATCGTTTTTCAGCAAGATCAATTTTGTGTGAAGGTTTGTCCCTGACTATGTAAGTATTGTGAAGCCGATCAATTTATTGTTGAAAAAGGAGAAGGGGTTTGAATGGACAAAAAATACCCAAGAAGATTTAAATAATATCAAAAGAGCAATCACCACAGCTCTAGTCCTCATTAGTCCATATTTTCAAAGGGATTTCATCATCTACTTGCTCGCTACAGAAATAATTGTTGCATCTATTCTTACTCAAAGGAATACTAAAGGTGAAGAACTCCCAATCAGTTTCATGAGAAAGACCCTTCATGATTATGAATTGAGGTCTTCAAAATTGGAAAAGCAAGCCTTGGCTCTTATGAAGGCGGTGGTGCACTTTCAGACGTACATACTAAATTCTCATGTCATTGCTTATGTTCCATCTTCGCTAGTGAAGATGCTTTTGAATCAACAATTAAGAGAAGGAGAATGGGTGAACTGGCTAGCAAATATCCGAGAATATGATATTGAGATTAAACCTTTAAAGGTTGTCAAAGGACAAGGTTTGTGTAAGATCATCGCAAATAGTGATTCTGTGGATGGAATGATTTAAATTTCAATAGGAGAACCATTGGATGATTCAGAATGGTACGAAGAAATTGTATTATACTTGAGGTCTAGGCAGTTTCCAGTCACCATGAACCCTAAAGAGCGAAGAACATTGAAGATGAAGGAAAATCAATATGTGCTAATTGATGATATATTGTTCATATGAAACTATGATGGTATAATACTGAGATGTGTTGATGAAAAAAAAGCCCAAGAACTTATGAGAGAATTCCATGAAGGAATATGTGGTGGACATTTCGCACCTACTGCAACCGCCCACAAGATAATAAGAGTTGATTTTATTGGCCATCAATTTTCAGAGACTCATATGCCACAATAAGGAAGTGTGTATCATGCCAGCAGTTTTTCAGGGAAAACAAAGAGATATGTGATGTCGTTACAAGACGTAACTGTAGAACAACCATTTTCTCAATAGGGACTTGATGTCGTCAGGCCGATAAATCCAAGGTCAAGCAAGGAACATATGTATATTCTGACCACTACAAATTATTTTACAAAATGGCCAGAGGGAGTTGCATTAAAAAAGGTTAATTTTGAAGAGTTAATTAAGTTCCTCAAAGGTAACATTTTGTCAAGATTCGATGTCCCAAATAAATTTATCACTGATAATGGTTTTATTTTCATTGGTTCAAAGTTTGTAGAGTTCTGTGGAAAATATGGAATTATTATGGGGAAATAATCAAACTATTATCCACAAGGAAATGGTCTTGCAGAATCCACAAGTAAGACACTCATCCAGATATTGAAGAAGACTATTAACAAGAACCAAAGGAATTGACATTTGAAGTTGATTGATGCATTGTGGGAAAGCATAACGACTCCAAAGGAAAACACTGGGATGTCCGCGTATACATTAGTTTATGGGAAAGAAGTGAAAATTCCAATTAACCTCGAACTCAATGCCTTGAATTCCGTGGTTAATACAGAATATGCAGAAAATAGTTCACCCGTCCAAAGGAGGATCAACCAGTTGTTGAAATTGGAGGAAGAAAAAAAAAAGACCTGAATCGAACTTCTCAGAGACAACAAAGTATCAAATGATATTTTGATTAGAGTGCAACTGTAAGGAGTTTTCAGAAGGGGGAACTCGTGTTACTCTGGAATAAGTCCAAGGAGAAACCATCAATGCATACAAAGTTCGAAGCACTCTGGATTGGACCATACATCGTCAAAAATATCCTAGGTTTTAGCTCCAATATGCTCCAAGACATGAAGGGTAAAATATTAATGCTACCTATCAACGAGAAACATTTGAAATGTTTCTTCACCTAAAACTTTCTCATTTTCCTTGTACATAAATTTATTTTTTATTTTGTATATTTTTACATTTGACTCCCTAGCCCAATGGATGGAAGCGCCTGGTCACAAAGATTATGGATTCTTGACAACCCACAGGGGGTTATCATCCCATAATTGGAGCTAGTTGTTGAGATCAATTCCTACTTCTGAAATTTCAAATCCCCTTTTCTATTTTCCCAACTTCTTTTTTCCATTTATTTTTCCTCTTATATACCTACCCTCATTCCCCTTTTCCTTTCTCCCTTCTCTTTTCCCTTTGTAGTTACTATACTTAGTCATTTATCAAAAAATGATGGGTTCACGGGTTGGTGGACTTGCAGATCCTCACCTCCATCCATATTCTCATATCATGAGTCCGACTGACCACCGTGTTATTATGTACTTAACTGTATTTTTTTTGTAACCGTGGTATTGCAGGTTCAAGCTTTCATATTCCAAGTTCCACGAAATCCATTTTTCACCCAAATATCTGTGATCTATATAATGACTGTCAGACTTGTCGCGAGTGTCGAGCTCCTAACTATCTCATTTATCCTATATTGAGTTTGACCAACTGCAGTGCAACACTTATCATATTTTCGATCATTCGCAAACGTAGGATGGCGAGTTCACAAAATTTCCCAAATTTAAATTGCTCTCATTCGTCCCCACCATCTTCATGCTTTTCCCAATACATATTTAAGTATGGTTTAATGCTAATAATTGATCATGCAAGATCCGTAAAGATCATCATTAATAAGTGAAGGGATCGAGAAGAGTTTCCATTAAACTTCATTTAAGCATGATTTTCCAAGGGTTATATTATTTTTATCTCTCCGAGACTATTCATTACAAATTATTATCTATTTTAAAGAACATGCTTGTCAACTTATGGAAACAACAACTCGACAACAGTTCTGCAGTGATACCTTGAATATTTTTGGGCATGGAGACTAGAACTTCCAGTGATCCATAGCGTATTATTACTATTCATCTCCCTTTGCTAAAAAAGAAGTGATTTGGACATCCGAAATTGCTCGCGCAGGGTGTGTCTCTGAGGTTTTCGATTGCAAGGAACTAGTTGAATGGTGCATTGAGAAATACATACCAAGTCAGTGAATCATACAACTCCAATATTGTTCTTCCATCTCTCTTTCACCACAAATATTTCATAAGATGTTGAAGCTTCCTCAACCAACACTTACCTTCAAAGGATAGGATTGCAGGGATTTCCTGAAAAATCATGACAATGGCATGGACCTCTTGCCTAAGTTCTTGGAGAATCACGTGGTTGTTTCAAAATTCATTACCAGGGTTCAGGTCAACTCATTTAAAAACCCCTTTCAGTAAATTGGTTGGTTGTTTATCAGGCTGACAAGCCAAGAAATCACTACCACCATTTCCCGAATGATTCTTTATATTTTATATTTTATAGTTAAAGAGAAATCTATTTTTGATTGGGGAAAACTGATTTCCATTCAAATCTCCTCCAAATTGTCACAGTACGAAAAATACAAGAAATTTTTCATGGCTTCTTAATTGGTGTTTGCGATAGCATATTGCTGTCAATTTCCAAAATTGTCTATCTATAAGAGGGTGAACTGTAAACTTGATCCATTTACCTTCTGGTACAAAGAATGTTTGAGACACAAGGACTCTTTGCATTTTTATGAAGTTTACAATGATTTCATTTCAGTTTTCAAAAGACTATTGTTTGGTAAAGATACCCCTAGAATATTTTACCAGGCAAATAAATTGTTCAATAAAAATGGGACGTTAGAGTAGATGGAAAATTATAATGTTATTAGGTTCGACTCCATGTAAAATCCCTCTTTTCTTCTATGCCATGTATTTGATAAAATGTTTATCACGGAAGTAGTAAGGCAGTATAATTTCTGGTTGCACTTTTTCCATGAGAAATGGAAAAATCAATTCATACCCTTGCCTTGGAAAATTGGAGACTTTATATTTAGGAATATAAACAAAATTGATGAGTTCGCAAACCACTTCCACAATGTGAATCTGAAATATGTTGAAAATATAAAGGGGTTTGGCCCTAACAGAATTTCTCTGGAACATATGTTGGTAGTAGGATTCAACAATTCATTTATTCATATTGTTCTGAGCGAAGAAGAAGCTAACAACTTAGGTGCTCCTACTCACAATGTTGGTGACTTGGAAACAATAATTAGTAATAATGAGTTTTACAAGAAGAAAGGAAAGGGTCCCCGCGAGAAGAGTGCTTAGTCCCCAACTGTTACTCTTAAAGCTACCACATCTTGGAGAAATGCTCCAATGTCCCACCCATCTATAAAAGTTACCAACAATAGTTTAGGCGGTGGAGGAGAAAAGAATCCTCCTCTGGGAAAAATTGAGAGCTCACACAAGCTTCCTCTGAGAAAAAAGAGGAAAAACATTGTGCAAGAGGAAGAAGACCACCACATAGAAAGTGACATCAATAGCTTCTCTCTTGAAGACATGGAGCTTGATGCAGATATCGAGAAAATGTTTTGCATAATTGATCTTTTGGAAAATATGACCCATCATAATTCATCATTGGAAATCATTGAGAATGAGACCTTCAATGAGGAAGAGTCATTTGCTTTTCAGAGCACTATATTTGATAGGGAATTCAAGAAATTGATTATTGAAAAAGATGATGTGAAGAATCAGAAAGGGAAATTTCATTTTGAGGCTGACCTGAGAGATATGTGGCCTTCCCATATTTCTAAAATTTACAGAGCAACTGGGGATGCTCTAGATGACTCCATTGGTGGTCTTGAAGTGGAAAACACAAAGTTGAAAGAAAGGATCAAGGAACTGGAAGACGCCTTAATGCCTCTTCCACATCTTGCCAGTCCTTTGAAAATAGTCAGAACCACCACACCCACTACTAAATTGAAAGGATATTCAATCCTACTTACATCATAGAGGATCTATGTGGAAATAAATATTAAGAAAAGAATGGCATTGATCACAGAGGCATGGGAAATTTTGAAAAAACATGGTTTCTTTTGGCTCGAGGGCGCATTCCTTCCATGAGTATTTGCAAGCCGACCTGAATGATGAGGAAGTTTTGTACCTTGATGTTGTACTACCCTTTGGAAACAAAGTTTCCAACATGACATAAATAAGGAGAAGAGATGAGGATTTTCCCTCCCCATGTCAAATAAAATAGTTGAATGTGTGTTGGAAAGAAAAGATAAAAAATTTGAATAGTATTGTTCAAGCATGCATCCAAGCTATGTCAAATAGGGAAGAATTATTCAAGAGGCTCACAGAGGTAGACCTATATGGAATTACTAACTAAGTACAAGACCCCAAATTAATCCTCAACTTGTTGTTCCTAACATAACAACAATTTGACGAACAAGTTAATAATTTTAAAGGGTTATCAGTTGAAATTTTTTATGGTATACTTGAATATGATGAGGATGACATAGACAATTGGATAGTGGAATACTCTGTGATAAATTAGGACATTGAAGAAGCATTACATGGTATATCCCTTTATTTACGAGACTTGGAGGGCGTGTTTTTTAACATCAAAATATGGCATGAGATCAACATGGCACCAATGAAAAATTATATTGAAGAATGGTTTAAGAAAGTGATCGACAAATTGACGACCGAGGGGGAAGAAATAGTTGAGATGCTTCCTGTAACTATTAACGAAGACAATAAAAGGACACTGACAAGCAAGTGAAAACAACGAGAGACCATCATAGTAATTTTATGTCGATCACATATTTCTTTCTTTATCAGTTCCTTCATATAGTTACTTCTCTTCTTTGAATAGAAAGGTTTAACCAAAGTTTGATAACTTCTCTTTTCTTCTTTCCAGGCATTGTTGTTCTTTTACTGCCCATCATCCTCCTTATACAAGATTAATTCTTGTGTATATTTTATTTATGGTCCGCGGGAGCTGTTGGAATATTGGTTGTTTTCATTGATGTCAACCCTAGTCATTGGTTGTATTCATTGATGTCAACCCTATCCATTGGCTTTTGGAACCCACAGTTGATCAAAGTAGATAGACATGAAGGAAATTACACATACATATATTGTTATCGGACTAATCGGTAGGTGCAGACACTAACTAATCTCCCTAGATCCACCTATATCTAGAACAAAACACACCAGAACATGATGCTTTCCTTAAGTTTTAAATATTGAATTTACTAACTAAAGAGGGATGGGTGACATACTGTTTAAATGTCGCTTCCTCTCGCCATCACCATCCTAGCTCTATTCCAATGCTCATACAATGATGATCCTATGAAAGAACGCAACCAACCAAAGTGATAGCAATAGCATAAACTCAATATAAACCTATGTATGTGATCAAGGAATCATACAATAAAACACAACAAGATTTATAGGAAAGAATCATATTACTGTATCATATTAAATGTGAAAGAGAGATTACAACCATGGCCTTGATGTCGTAAGGTCC
>JASDQU010374944.1:18519-39770 GCA_032191745.1 Picea mariana | reverse complement strand
CATGGAACATAGTGAAAGCCTAGAACAAATTCAAGACACGGAGAATCAAGAGTATCAATTTGAAGGTTATTGGAGGATGTGATTCGATGGACCTTGTTTAAGATCTGGGAGTGGAGTTGGAATTGTCCTTACAAGTCCAGAAAATATTATGCATCCACATGCTATCAGACTTGAATTTTCATGTACCAATAATGAGGCCGAATATGAAGCTTTGATTCAGAGGATGATTCTTGCATAAGAAATGAAGATAGAACATCTGATTGTGACTGGAAACTCTGAGTTGGTGATTAATCATGTCAACCAGAAGTATAAAATCAATAAGGAAAGACTCAAGTTATATTTCAAAAGAGTTAACTAATTGATGGAATTTTTCAGTTCTTTCAACATTTCCTTCATTCCAAGGGACAAGAATCAGAAGGCAAATACATTGGCCCTGGAAGACTCATTGTCAAACCTAGATGATATACAAATCAAGACATATTTTCAAGTAGAAAGAGCATTCCGACCTTATGTACCCGATAACATGGAATATTTGCAAGTATTTGAGAATTATGAGTAGTTGGATTTTATTTTTTTTGAACAATGATGATGATGAAGACAATCACATGTTTGTTGTCCCTAAAGATTTTATACAATCTGAGTCTCTTTTTATGAAATATGATCATGCTAAGAAGCTCCTGGAAGAAATTTCACTTCGAAAGGTGCAAGAAACAATAAAGGTCAATATTGGAATTGACAATTCCGCAAAATATGTCAACTTGGGAGTTGATTGTACAATTGAAGAAGTTGATCAATATGTTTCATTGTTTAAAGAGTATCTTGATGTGTTCGCATGGACCTATGATGATTTGAAATCTTATGATAAAACGATTTTCCAACACATCATTCCTTTGAGAGAAGAAGCAAATCTCGTCAAGCAAAAAATAAGGATGATGAACCCCAAATTGAAACCTATGGTAAAGATTGAATTGGATAAGTTAAATAAGGCCGAAATAATATATCCCATTAGCCATTATGATTGTCTTTCAAACCCTGTGATAGTAAGAAAGAAGACGAGGGAAATCCATATGTGTGTGGATTTCACGGATCTTAACAAAGCAAGTGTAAAAGATAACTATACTTTACCAAACATGGAGTTCCTTCTCCAACAAGTCACAAGATCATCCTGCATGTCCATGTTGTATGGTTTTTCTGGCTATAATCAAGTCTTGGTTGTTGAGGAAGACAAATCAAAGACAACATTCATAACACCGTGGGAGACATATGCATATGATAGGATGCCCTTTGGTTTGAAGAATGCAGGAGCCACATTCGAGAGGGCCATGGATCATGCATTTAGTGGGTTGATAGGAAAACTCATGGCAGATTATCAAGATGACTTGATAATGCATTCAAAAACAAGGGGTGATCATATCCATCACTTGAGAAAAAATTTTGACATATGCAAATTATATGGTGTCTCTCTAAATCCAAAGAAATGCTTATTCACTATAATGCAAGGAAAACTATTGGGTCATATTGTGTGCAAGGAAGGGATTTATATAGATCCAGAAAGATTTAAAGCAATAAATGAACTCAACCCCTCGTCATCTAAGAAAGGATTTCAATCGTTTTTCAGCAAGATCAATTTTGTGTGAAGGTTTGTCCCTGACTATGTAAGTATTGTGAAGCCGATCAATTTATTATTGAAAAAGGAGAAGAGGTTTGAATGGACAATGAATACCCAAGAAGATTTCAATAATATCAAAAGAGAAATCACCACAGCTCTAGTCCTCATTAGTCCAGATTTTCAAAGGGATTTCATCATCTACTTGCTCGCTACATAAACAATTGTTGCATCTGTTCTTACTCAGAGGAATACTAAAGGTGAAGAACTCCCAATCAGTTTCATGAGCAAGACCCTTCATGATTATGAATTGAGGTATTCAGAATTGGAAAAGCAAGCCTTGGCTCTTATGAAGGCGGTGGTGCACTTTCAGACGTACATACTAAATTGTCATGTCATTGCTTATGTTCCATCTTTGCCAGTGAAGATGCTTTTGAATCAACAATTAAGAGAAGGAAAATGGGTGAACTGGCTAGCAAATATCCAAGAATATGATATTGAGATTAAACCTTTAAAGGTTGTCAAAGGACAAGGTTTGTGTAAGCTCATCGCAAATAGTGATTATGTGGATGGAATGATTTAAATTTCAGTAGGAGAACCATTGGATGATTTAGAATGGTATGAAGAAATTGTATTATACTTGAGGTCTAGTAAGTTTCCAGTCACCATGAACCCTAAAGAGTGAAGAACATTGAAGGTGAAGGAAAATAAATATGTGCTAATCGATGATATATTGTTCAGATGAAACTATGATGGTATAATATTGAGATATGTTGATGAAAAAAAGGCCCAAGAACTTATGAGAGAATTCCATGAAGGAATATGTGGTGGAAATTTCGCACCTACTGCAACCGCCCACAAGATAATAAGAGTGATTTTATTGGCCATCAATTTTCAAAGACTCATGTGCCACAATAAGGAAGTGTGTATCATGCCAACAATTATTCAGGGAAAACAAAGAGATACGTGATGTCGTTACAAGACGTAACTGTAGAACAACCGTTTTCTCAATGGGGACTTGATGTCGTCAGGCCGATAAATCCAAGGTCAAGCAAGGAACATATGTATATTATAACCACTACAGATTATTTTACAAAATGGCCAGAGGGAGTTGCATTAAAAAAGGTTAATTTTGAAGAGTTAATTAAGTTCCTCAAATATAACATTTTGTCAAGATTCAGTGTCCCAGATAAATTTATCACTGATAATGGTTTTATTTTCATTGGTTCAAAGTTTGTAGAGTTATGTGGAAAATATGGAATTATTATTGGGAAATAATCAAACTATTATCCACAAGGAAATGGTCTTTCAAAATCTACAAATAAGACACTCATCCAGGTATTGAAGAAGAATATTAACAAGAACCAAAGGAATTGACATTTGAAGCTGACTGATGCATTGTCGGAAAGCATAACGACTCCAATGGACAACACTAGGATGTCCGTGTATACATTAGTTTATGGGAAAGAAGCGAAAATTCGAATTAAAATTGAACTCAATGCCTTGAATTCCGTGGTTAATACAGAAGATGCAGAAAATAGTTTACCCATCCAAAGGAGGATCAACCAGTTGTTGAAATTGGAGGACGAACAAAAAAAAGACCTGAATCGAACTTCTCAGAGACAACAAAGTATCAAATGATATTTTGATCAGAGTGCAACTATAAGGAGTTTTCAGAAGGGGTACTCGTGTTACTCTGGAATAAGGCCAAGGAGAAACCATCAACACATACAAAGTTCAAAGCACTCTATATTGGACCATACATCGTCAAAAATATCCTGGGTTTTAGCTCCTATATGCTCCAAGACATGAAGGGTAAAATATTAATGCTACCTATCAACGAGAAACATTTGAAATGGTTTCTTCACCTAAAACTTTCTCATTTTCCTTGTACATAAATTTATTTTTCAGTTTGTATATTTTTACCTTTGACTCCATAGCCCAATGGATGGAAGCGCCTGATCATAAATATTATGGATTCTTGAAAACCCACACGGGGTTATCATCCCACAGTTGGAGCTAGTTGTTGAGATCAATTCCCTCTTCTGAAGTTTCCCTCCCCTTTTCTATTTTCCCAACTTCTTTTTTCCATTTATTTTTCCTCTTATATACCTACCCTCATTCCCCTTTTCCTTTCTCCCTTCTCTTTTCCCTTTGTAGTTACTATACTTAGTTGTTTATAAAAAAATGACGGGTTCACGGGTTGGTGGGCTTGCAGATCCTCACCTCCATCCATATTCTCATATCATGAGTCTGACTAACCACCATGTTATTATGTACTTAACTGGGTTTTTTTTGTAACCGTGGCATTTCGGGTTCAAGATTTCATATTCCAAGTTCCACGATATCCATTTTTCACCCAAATATTTGTGATCTACATAATGACTGTCAGACTTGTCATGAGTGTTGAGCTCCTAACTATCTCATTTATCCTATATTGAGTTTGACCAACTGCAGTGCAACACTTATCATATTTTCGATCATTCGCAAATGCAGGTTCGTGAGTTCCCAGGATGGCGAGTTCACAAAAGTTCCCAAATTCAAATTGCTCTTGTTCCTCCCCACCATCTTCGTGCTTTTACCAATACACATTTAAGTATGGTTTAATGCTAATAACTGATCGTGAAGGATCCGTAAAGATCATCATTAATAAGTGAAGGGCTCGAGAATATTTTCCATTAAATTGCATTTAAGCATGATTTTCCAAGGGTTATATTATTGTTATCTCTTCGAGACTATTCATTACGAATTATTATCTATTTTAAAAAACATGCTTGTCAACTTATGGAAACAACAACTCGACAACAGTTCTGCGGTGATACTTTGAATATTTTTGGGCATGGAGACTAGAACTTCCAGTGGTCCATAGCATATTATTACTATTCATCTCCCTTTGCTAAAAAATAAGTGATTTGGACATCCGAAATTTCTCGCGCAGGGTGTGTCTCTGAGGTTTTCGATTGCAAGGAACCAGTTGAATGGTGCATTGAGAAATACGTACCAAGTCAGTGAATCATACAACTCCAATATTGTTCACCCATCTCTCTTTCACCACAAATATTTCGTAAGATGTTGAAGCTCCCTCAACCAACACTTACCTTCAAAGGATAGGATTGTAGGGATTTCCTGAAAAATCATGACAATGGCCTGGACCTCTTGCCTGAGTTCTTGGAGAATCACGCGGTTGTTCTAAAAGTCATTACCAGGGTTCAAATCAACTCATTTAAAAACCCCTTTCGGTAAATTAGTTGGTTGTTTATCAAGCTGACAAGCCAAGAAAGCACTGCCACCATTTCTTGAATGATTCTTTATATTTTATATTTTACAGTTAAAGAGAAATCTATTTTTGATTGGGGAAAATTGATTTCCATTCAAATCTCCTCCAAATTGTCACAGTACGAAAAAGACAAGAAATTTTTCATGGCTTCTTAATTGGTGTTTGCGATAGCATATTGCTGTCAATTTCCAAAATTGTCTATCTATAAGAGGGTGAACTGTAAACTTGATCCATTCACCTTATGGTACAAAGAATTTTGGAGACACAAGGCTTCTTTGCATTTTTATGAAGTTTACAATGATTTCATTTCCGTTTTCAAAGGACTATTGTTTGGTAAAGATACCCCCTGAATATTTTACCAGGAAAATAAATTCTTGGATAAAAATGGGACGTTAGAGAAAATGGAAAATCATAATGTTATTAGGTTCGACTCCAAGGAAAAACCCTCTTTTCTTCCATGCCATGTATTTGATAAAATGTTTATCACGGAAGTAGTAAGGCAGTATAATTTCTGGTTGCACTTTTTCCATGAGAAATGGAAAAATCAATTCATACCCTTGCCTTGGAAAATAGGAGACTTTATATTTAGGAATATAAACAAAATCGATGAGTTCGTGAACCACTTCCACAATGTGGATCTGAAATATGTTGAAAATATAAAGGGGTTTGGCCCTAACGAAATTTCTCTAGAACATATGCTGGTAATAGGATTCAAAAATTCATTTATTCATATTGTTCTGAGTGAAGAATAAGCTAACAACTTAGGCGCTCCTTCTCACAATGTCGGTGACTTGGAAACAATAATTAGTAATAAATAATTTTTACAAGAAGAAAGGAAAGGGTCCCTGCGAGAAGCGTGATTAGTCCCCAACTGTTACTCCTAAAACTACCACATCTTGGAGCAATGCTCCAATGTCCCACCCATCTATAAAAGTTACCAACAATAGTTCAGGTGGTGGAGGAGAAAAGAATCCTCCTTCGAGAAAAATTGAGAGCTCGCACAAGCTTCCTCTGAGAAAAAGGAGGAAAAACATTGTGCAAGAGGAAGAAGACCGCCACATAGAAAGTGACATCAATAACTTCTCTCTTGAAGACATGGAGCTTGATGCAGATATCGAGAAAATGTTTCCCATAATTGATCTTCCGGGAAATACGACCCATCATAATTCATCATTGGAAATCATTGAGAATGAGACCTTCAATGAGGAAGAGTCATTTTCTTTTCAGAGCACTGTATTTGATAGGGAATCCAAGAAATTGATTATTGAAAAAGATGATGTGAAGAATAAGAAAGGGAAGTTTCATTTTGAGGGTGACNTTTAATGCCTCTTCCACATCTTGTCAGTCCTTTGAAAATAGTCAAAACCACCACACCCACTACTAAATTGAAAGGATATTCAAGCCTAATTACATCATCCAGGAGCTATGTGGAAATAAATATTAAGAAAATTATGGCATTGATCACAGAGGCATGGGAAATTTCGAAAAAGCATGGTTTCTTTTGGCTCGAGGGCGCATGCCTTCCATGAGTATTTGCAAGCCGACCTGAATGATGAGGAAGATTTTTACCTTAATGTTGTACTACCCTTTGGAAACAAAGTTTCCAACATGACATAACTAAGGAGAAGATATGAGGAATTTCCCTCCCCAAGTCAGATAAAATAGTTGAATGTGTGTTGGAAAGAAAAGATAAAAAATTTGAATAGTATTGTTCAAGCATGCATCCAAGCTATATCAAATAGGGAAGAATTATTCAATAGGCTCACAGAGGTAGACCTATATGGAAGTAATAACTAAGTACAAGACCCCAAATTAATCCTCAACTCGTTGTTCCTAACAAAGAAACAATTTGACGAACAAGTTAATAATTTTAAAGGGTTATCAGTTGAAAAGTTTTATGGTATACTTGAATATGATGAGGACAACATAGACAATTGGATAGTGGAATACTCCGTGAGAAATTAGGACATTGAAGAAGCATTACACGGTATTTCCCTTGATTTACGAGACTTGGAGGGCATGTTGTTTAACATCAAAATCTGGCATGAGATCAACTTGGCACCAATGAAAAATTATATTGAAGAATGGTTTAAGAAAGTGATCAACAAATTGACCACCGAGGGGTAAGAAATAGTTGAGACGGTTCTTGTAACTATTAACTAAGACAATAAAAGGACACTGACAAGAAAGTGAAAACAACGAGAGACCATCATAGTAAGTTTATGTTGATCACATATTTCTTTCTTTATCAGTTCCTTCATATAGTTACTTTGCTTCTTTGAATAGAAAGGTTTAACCGAAGTCTGATAACTTCTCTTTTCTTGTTTCCAGGTATTGTTGTTCTTTTACCACCCATCATCCTCCTTATACAAGCTTAATTCTTGTGTATATTTTCTTTATGGTCTGCAGGAGCTGTTGGAATATTGGTTGTTTTCATTGATGTCAACCCTAGTCATTGGTTGTAGTCATTGATGTCAACCCTAGCCATTGGCTTTTGGAACCCACAGTTGATCGAAGTAGATAGACATGAAGGAAATTATGCATAAATATACAACACCCATGGATGGATAGTATAAGTCATTCCACTTCCGGTGGTATGTGGAACGTCACATGGATCCTCACGATTCAGGAGAAATGAATTTTTGAAGATGACAATGTGAATTGAGGCAGAAACTACATGTATGCCCTAATGTTAAAAGGAAGTGACATAAATGGTATAAATACATATCATTATACATTCATTTTTCAAAACACACAAGTTTGTTAATGAAAAAAGAGATATAAGTCGAATTTCTGAGGAAATCTGAAGTAAAGAAGGTCGAATTTCGAGGATGAAATCTTTTGGTGATGTGTTCTAAGGTATGTTATTTACAAGTCATATTACTATTTTTGCTATAAATTTGTTTCTAGAACGATTCATATGGTGAAATTTGGAGGCTATTCAAAATACATATATAGGTACCTGTGGTAAAAATTGTGGCTCTTTATTCTCTATAATTTTGTAGATACACTCTGTGGAAGATAGGGTTTTTGACTAGTCTTGAAGCTAGTCATAAACAGGTGTTCCAGGTAAAATAGTCATAACGTATTCATAGAGAATCAAAATTAAGTGAGACCAATTTCATTGGAAAAAGTACGAGATGTAGTTTCCTGTGTAGGAATTTCAGAATCTAATGTTAAATATTGAACGCGGGGCATTCTATACAAGTTCGCTCTCCTGAATAAACTAGAATTGAATAAGGTCTACCATTTTCTCTATAACTCCTTTTCTCGGAGTTTTCGAGGAGTGAAACTTGGAGGAGTTTAAGAGAATACATTGAATAATATTATGTATAGGATCAGAGTATTCCAAGAAGTGAATAATTTCATAAGTTGAAGAAGTCCCATGATGCACTATCAAGTTCTATGTGATGGTTGGTTGATGGTGATAATTTAAAGTAAAGTTTTATTATCTTTCATATATTCTTGGGTGGAAGGAAGGGGAAAGGATGGAGAGGTCAACCCTCTCTTGATATTGGAGGATTGTATTTTCCTTTTGGAGGTTTATCCCTCCCTTTATATTTCGAAGTTGTAGCTTCCCTTGGAAGTCATTACTTCCCTTGAACAATAACTATTGATTACTTTTCATATATTGTGCACGGTGCATTGTGGTGTATTGGTGTAACTCTTCTACTATTGTTCATTTTTCATTGGATATAATTGAATATATAATCTGGTCAAAGTATAAGTTGAAAAAAAAATTAAATTGTACTTGATACTGATTCACCCCCCTCTCAGTATCAACAATTGGTATCAGAGAAGGTTACCTTTAGTATAGTTTAACCACTGGAAGGAACATCCTAAGAAGAAATGGAATACAACCTTCCAAATTGGATTCCACCATTAGATGGAAGAAATTTTGAATACTGGAGTAATAGAATGGAAACTTAATTGAAATCGCTTGGGGAAGATGTTCAGTTCTCAGTTGCTTCAGGATATACTCTCACGTTTGACTCACAAAGATGCAAAATCAAAGAAGAAGGTTAAGGAATATTGGTTGCAACTAAAACAAGAATACCAAGTAACATATACATCCTAGACCAAGATAAGAGAAATAAGATTGAAGACACATGAAATACCTTGAAGGAAGAAAAAGACCAAAATACCAAAAATAAAAATGAAGAGCTATTAAGTGTTATATGTTCAGGGGGAGAAACCCCAAAGAAGAAGGTCACCTTATGCCACTAAACTCAGGGGGAACAACCCCACCCTTTTCCATTGATGTCAAAGGGGGAGAGAAATTGGAATCATGATGACAGGGGGAGCATGAGTGTTGCAATTAATGACAAAGGGGGATATTGTTGGAAGATTGGTTGTTGTCATTGATTTCAACCCTAGTCATTGGTTGTAGTCATTGATTTCAACCCTATTCATTGGCTTTTGGACCCCACAATTGATCAAAGTAGATAGACATGAAGGAATTTACACATGTAGATACAAAACCCATGGATGGATAGGATAATTCATGCCTCTTCTGGTGGTATGTGGCACGTCACGTGAATCCTCACGATTGAGGAGAAATGAGTTTAAGATGACAATTGAGGAGAAATGATAACTTTGTTTCTGGAATGATTCATACAGTGAAATTAGGAGGCTATTGAGAAGACGTATCTAGGTACCTGTGGTAAAACATTCATCTTTTTATTTGCTACAATTTTGGAAATACATTATGTGGAAGATAAGGTTTTTGACTAGTCTTAAAGCTAGTCGTAAACAAGTGTTCTGGGTAAAAAAATCATAACATATTCATAGAGAATCCAAATGAAGTGAGACTAATTTCATTGGAACTAGTACATGATGTAGTTTCCTGTGTAGGAATTTTAAAATTTGATGTTAAATATTGAGCGTGAGGAATTTTGTACAAGTTCTCTCTCCTGAATAAACTAGAATTGAATAAGGTCTATCATTTTCTCTATAACTCCTTTTCTCAGAGGATTCAAGGAGTGAAACTTCGAGGAGTTTCAGAGAATACATTGAGTAATATTATCCACATGATAAGAGTATTCGAAGAAGTAAATAATTGCATAAGTTGAATAAGTCTCAGGAAGCATTATCAGGTTCTATGTGATGGTTGGTTGATGGTGATAATTTAATGTAAAGTTTTATTATTTCTCATATATTCTTGGGTGGAAGGAAGGGGAAAGGATGGAGAGGAAAACCCTCTCTTGATATTGGAGGATTGTATCTTCCTTTTGTAGGTTTATCCTTACATTTATATTTGGAAGTTGTAGATTCCCTTGGAAGTCATTACTGCCTTTGAACAATAACTATTGATTACTTCTCATATATTGTGCATGGTGCATTGTGGTGTATTGGTGTAACTCTTCTACTATTGTTCATTGTTCATTGGATATAATTGAATATATAATCTGGTTGAAGTATAAGTTGAAAAAGTGTTTAAATTTTACTTGATACTGATTCACCCCCCGAACCCAAATACCAGTCTTTAAGACAAACACATTTTAAATGTCAAAGAATATGTAACAAAGTATATATTTTTTAGAAATTTCAAGAGAGCTATTTCGGGATCAGTTTCGACTGTGCTTTGTAACTCTGAGTTTTGAATATAAATTATTTGATATTGGACTATCATTATCTTTATTTGATCTTCCCATGTGTCCACTCTATTAAATTTCTCTTATGCATGCAAATCATCTTTTATTTTTATTTTATGTGATCGGAAATATTTGTTTTAACTATGATGGATGTGAGGAAATTTTACTTATCTACTTTAAATGTATGAAGTGTGTGGCTCCTTGTCATTTCTCAAGAACTTTCTCTAAAAAAAAAAAAAACATTTTCCTTTTATTTTCTTGCAATCTTTAGATTTATTTGATTACCACGATAGACTTTTGCAAAGTCACATATTCTAAACTTTTACACACCTAAGAAAATCTTAAAGAGAAGTACAACCTCTATAAAAACACACGGGGATTTACATCCTCGTGAGGCTGTCGTTTCGTTCTATGATGTTGTAATTATGAGAAAACTTGTCATTTGAGTTATTTGTGCATTTATTTGTAAATAACCCTTAGGGGAGTGAGGCATTACATTAAGAACTAGCTTCTTCTTTTTTAGATGGACAAGTTGTTGTGATGTGGTAGTTTCCTTATCTGTAGTTCCAGACAGTGGAGCCTCGTAGGATGGGATTTTTTTTGGAGATTAATGTACTTCTCATACATGAAAATATTAATGCCCAATGTGTTTCCCCATTTTGGGGGACCACCCTGGTTTCCCTCTTATGGAGGTATTGGGTTATTACAACCAATTGTTGTTGTTGCTAAGGAAAAGGATTAATAAGTGCAATAGTTTTTTGTTAGGCATCTCGTTGTGCCAACCATCATTGAAA
The DNA here is from genome assembly GCA_032191745.1 of Picea mariana. Taxonomy (NCBI): domain Eukaryota; kingdom Viridiplantae; phylum Streptophyta; class Pinopsida; order Pinales; family Pinaceae; genus Picea; species Picea mariana. The sequence goes on along the minus strand of JASDQU010374944.1, from coordinate 28,499 downwards.
ATACTATAACTTAGGGTATTGGTTGGTCAAGTGATTATCCTTACATATCTTGCAAGGGAATTTCACTTTGTTTCTTTCATTTTTGGTCCCAACAAAATTATTGTCATTTAATGCAGGGCCCTACCCAGAATTGGGTTTCCTATTATTTCCTTTCTTCTTTTTTCATGTGGGTTGCTTGCTACCCTTTGGATCATAGGTTTATATCGAGTGGACATCATAGGTTTGGGTGGGGCCTGAGGAAATCTAAGTTTTATATGCAACTACAAATGTGTCCATATGAAAGGAAACTTGTCCTATCTAGGCTATGACTTGATTGGTTGTGGCTTTGGATATAGAAACAATCACAACATTGGCGTGGGGTCTTGGTTTTGGTTTCATCAACTAGTTTTTTTCCCTTGGTGCATTGGGAAGGATATCATAGGAGATTCTATATTCTGAATAAGTCAAATATAACTATTGATTCTTCACAATCACTTCTTCCTAAGCCACTTCCCCTGACATGGCAATGTCTTTAGCGATAGTTTGAGAAAAATATTTCATGAACCAATATGATAGAAATTAGTTAGGGATATTTTCCTAAATAATTCGACGTCTTCTTCTCCACTCATGAATATGATTGGAGCTATGAGTAGAGATATTTTTCCAAAGTGATGTTAACAACTATGTCATTATCTTCTACCAAATTGGTAGTTGGAAATGTGTCAAAAAATCCATTTCCAAATATGTAAATGTATTGTGTGAATTATGTGCTAACTCAATGTACCACTTTGTCACAATCCCTATTAAGGTGTGGTGGAAAAGTATAAATATAATATTATCATCTATCAAATATTTGGATAAATGATAAAGGTGAAAATTCACAACATGATTGGAAAGGTATTCTCCAGATTTTCCTTCAAACGTGGGAATGTATGATGACAAATTGGATGAAATAGGTGACCATGATGGATCATGTCGCACTAGGTCATTGGTTAATTTTGACAAGTCTATTAGGTTCAATGTTTCCAAAAATGGAAACTGAGTAGAATAAATAGAATGAGGGTTGCGAGGATTACATCCCAATATAACTACATGTGATACATTTCCACTCATATAACTACCCCTTGATATGTTTCTACCTTTGAGGGGTAAAAATTAGATGCATCTGATATCCTATATCAAGAGTGAAGACTCGACTATAAGAATTTCCCACGTTAAAAAATGGTATGCTTCTTATGGGAGCCCAGAAGAAGGGGAAACCCCAATTCTGATAGAAGGTGTAGGCACAAGGATGTTTCCACTACCAAAGGAATATGTTGGAAAAGGATAAAAAGAACTCATTGGTGGCATCTCAAATCTAGGAAAAGAAAACAGAGTAATCATGCTAATTGATGGTATCTGAAAGGAGACATTTGTGCCACTCTGAGCGAGGATAAGGGGATTAATAACACCACTAGTCAATGTTTCCATTTGGATACTAATACCCGTAGTAATAAAACTAGAACTAGTATGAATACTACCCCTAAAACTTGAAGTACTAGCCAATATTTTAGGAAATTGAATGTTTTGATATATCAAAGATGGGATAGTGTTATCCTCAATGAGAGGTGGATCAAGATTGTTCTAGATTATTTCTTCCCTTATAGGACTATTCGAGGGTCTGTGTGCTTCTTATTCTAGTCCACTTTTTGAGCACTTAGGACTAGTCAGCCTGTGACTAATACACGGTTAATTTGTCTCTTGAGAAGATAAACCATTGAGTCTCCAATATTGACAAGGTGGTTTATCAACCACCTTGAAATTAGAAACAAAAAGTAATTAAATTTTAGTGTGTTTGTTCTTCAAAATACTAAGTACTCCACTAAAAACACCTAATAGTATCCAACAAGAAAACTACTCTACAAATATCAATCCAAAGTGGTCAGGTTGTGTGCCTAATTAGTGAAGTATGGAGAAAAAGTGCCTGAGTCCCAAGATTTATCCTAGAAATATTAGGGCCCAAGTCCAACCAATGTAGGTGTGAGAGACAGTTACACTAACTCTCTCAAAACAATCATCCAAAGTGCAAGTACCATTGTAAATACATGCACCCTTTAAAGGAGCTGCAACGGATCTTACACATATGCCTCAAGTACTATAAGCACTTCCCACTTTCAGACACCTATGAAAAAATCCTAGGAAAATAAATCGAGGTTACCACCTCACAATCGACAGCTAGGTGGAACATTTTTCCATTAGGTCTATGTGAATACAAAGAGAATACATGACTCAATCCTAATCTCGATACTATGGAAAATTCGGTGTCACCTCTAGGACTTTCCAACTCTACCACAACCCATAGACATTCAAATCTCACTAAAGTAGACAAAGAGGGGATAATCTCTCTACCTATCTAGCTTGACCTACTAATTGGCGTGCATGTTAGGCACACTTTCCTAACGAATGCCTCTCATTACTAATGGATTTTCTCTCTTTTAGTAGTTCCTAGTTTGTTTTTGTGGCCTTAGAGAGCTAACTCTCCAAATCCTACAACAAGGCCTTAACCTAGAGTAAAGTGTGTTTTATTATCAAAGAAAACCATCTAATTCATTTTACTTTTAATTGTTTCTTTTAAGGTTGTTTCTTACTCAAGGGTATGGGAATGAAAATTGTGATGTTTGATGACTCGAGAAATGTTGAATTTTAAAAAGACGTTGATAAAAAGATTCAAGAGTATTTTATTCTTATCTTCCAAATAAATCTACGCTATTTATTGAAAATGACTTGAAGTACATTAATCAATTTCAATTGTACAATGAAACTTTTATGTTTTATGGACCTAACAATATGACCCAAAAAAAAAAAGTTTTCAAACAATGCAACAAGCAAACTACAAAGAATACCTAAAAATAAAATTTACCACAATTTTTCTTTTTCAAATAAGATGTAATGACAAACATTCAAAAAATACCAACTTCTAAAACCAACAATCCCAAAACTCTCCTTTTAAAGAAAACAAAACTAAAAAAGGGAGAAATTCTAAGCAATTTTGTCAATTCTTAATCCTACAGGAAAAAATTGCAAGTTTCGCAAAGGAAATCCATGTGTACCCACAGGTTTAATAAGTAAACTTGTCAATGCCCACAATTATTACACAGGAAATTTGTCAATATTCGCAACTGTGGAAAAATACAATCGTGGGTATAAAATATAAAAGGATGGAAATATGTAGAAAAGAACCTAAACTTTAATTTTCAAGTTTTTACACAGTAAATAAGTAGGGAGACTGATAAAATAACTACCCAAAAACAACTTTAAATTTGGAAAAGGAAAGAGGAACCCTAGGAGAAAACTTTAAAATGTATTCCCTAGTATGGTCACTAGTTCTATCTCAAGAAAAATCCCCCAGTGACTAGGGCCATGTCACTAGCAAAGCAGATGATGAAGTATACTTCTACTTTTATAATCAATTATGTATAACGATGATAAGAGGAATGATGCAACGAAAGAATACATGTGATCAAATGGTTGGTCCCTTATGGTATTTCATGGGTAGTTCAAATAGTCTCTTCAACAATCCTAGTTCGTCTCCAAACCTACACGTAAAGAAACATAAACCTTCTTCAAGCCACTTCTAGCATCACAATATTAATGAAAAAATGCATATAATATGACAAAAAACTTTGTAATTAACTAATCCTACCTACATTAGGTAATTATTTCTCTCCTTAAATCATACAGACAAACATAATCAATCAAATGAATTATGCAATGATTTTGGGGAGGTAAAGAAGAGAGATATTCATATAAAATCAAAATGTAACAATAATACAATGTGATGATACATAATATGGTGCCAACACCTTCATCACCAAAGTCCAAGTTCCTCCAGCCTCGATCACTTACAACATCAAATCCACCAAATAATTTTCACCAGATGAAAGGGAAAACTTGGGATTTTAGGTCCCTACTCAAGGCAAGAAGGTCAGTTTCAGAACCAGGGGGTTCTGAATTAGGGAATGATTACACGATCCAATGCTAAATATCTCACAATTAATCCAACATAAGGGTACTACAAAGGTGTGGTGCCTCTTCTTCAACATAGGAAATCAATTTATATCATGAGGAGACAATTTGAGTTCATTAAAAACCAAAATTATGGATTAGAAATCTTGTAACTCTACTCAGAGAGGCACATTTATGTGTTTTTAATTATTTATATGCACTTTTTAAGGCACCATGGGTTCCTTGAAGGAAAGCCATGGGTACCCAAGAGTTGCTTGAAGGAAACATGCATGGATATCAATATTTAGGGCTCAAAACTATATAAAAAGTGTAGCAACGAGGGGTAATAAATGTATCAAGGCTAAATAGGAATTAAAGGTCAATGAGGACCAAATAATGATGTAACATCGAACCATCAACAATCAAGTTATGGGGTTGTACTTTCCTTATCATGGCTTACATTTATTATCATTCATCTCTGTTACATACAATATCAAATTTCATTTGAGGCTAATCTAGCCCTTTTATAGACATAGGGCCATGACCATCTTCTTTTCATCATCAAAATATTATCAAGAAGGATCATCAAACTTCCTAAGGATTTCATTTCCACTTCAGTGACTTTTTCATCTTAATTATTGAACACCTGACATTATTTACTACATATTTTTACCTCGCTTCTTGTTGCTTCTTCTTTCCTGTAGTTTCATTGTCCTACTTTCTTCTTTTGTTTTTGCTTTGTTTCTTCATTTCCCCTTTTATACACTTCTTTTTCACTACTTCATTTTTTTTCTTTCTCTACTTCAAACTTTCTCCTCTACCATTCTAATCAATTTTTTTCTAAATCTTGGCAAAATTTCATTTGCCTTTAGGCCACACACCAAATCCTATCGAAGCCTCACCTATTTATAGGCTTTATGAGGCTAGCCACCTCACCCCCCATGCAAAATTATTAATTTTTTTTTTTATTTTTTTTTTATAATTCCTTATTATCCATCACTCCCCCACCCCCCACCCCCGTGTGTCTTTCCATTATAATTTCCTAATTGTTTTTTTTAATAATTAATTCCATTTTTTTCATTACAATGATATTAACTTAAGGTGCCCCCTTAAAGTGGGTAATTTAAGTTGGTAATTAATTTAGTCATGGGGTCTCTTTAGGTTGCCTTAGCTTAGTTCATAATCTATAAGGATTAATTGTTAGGGAGTTAGGTCATCCCACCTTACTAGGTGCCTCCTAATTGTAACCACGGAGTATGGACTCTGCATCCTCATTACCATGATAGAAGTACTCAAAGTAGTTATGTTAACCCAAGCCTTAGATAATGGGTACATCACTAGTTAATAGTGATGGGTATGTTGCCCTACTCGACTTCATTATCCATTTATATTATTTAAACACTCCATTTTTCTATCTTGGAATTGAGTAAGCAACTAGAACCACCATGATCCATCCTCAAAACCAAATGTGTAGAAAAATAATCACTACACATCCTTGGAACTGAGTGGGTAAACACCACTACTCTTGGGACCAAGTGGATGAGTAGGAGCTTCATCACTCATTCTTGAGGATTGAGTGGATAAACAAATGTGTCTCAACTCAACCCAAGACAACCAAAAAAAAACCTCTTGGTCATGTCCCAAACCCATTTTTTGGTGAGCTGGAAAGATCTTGCTCTTGTTTCCTCCACATGTGATAAAATATGTATATCAAGTAAATCGATGGCATATAAGCTCATAATCAACTTAATTGTTATATATAACTAGTTATCCTCAATGGATCTTTGTTATCAATTTCCCAACTTGGAGTTTCCCTAGTCAAGCATATGCATGTATATCATCCTTCTGGTGGTCAATTTCCTGCACCACTATGATCAATGAGATTATATCATGGCATAGGCATATAAATATAAAACATAATTCCCATATCATGAAACGAATATATGTTAAATAATTATGTTTTCACAGCATTAAGTTTGTCTTTCATATTTTTCATCTTTATGTGATAAATTCCACCTAAGAACTACAAGAAAGATGTGAATAATTCACCTGAAAGATGAGTTATAGCTATAATTTTCTACTACTAAAAAAATATAAATGATGTGAAACATGAAATTTTAATGTGATGCCATTTTTTTATAATTATTAAAAGAATAGTAGACTTAGCTATATTTTTCTACTACTAAAAAAATATAAATGATGTGAAACATAAAATTTTAATGTGATGTCAATTTTTACAATTATTAAAAGAATAGTAGACCTTATATGTATAAGTGTGTAATATTTTTCCTAATTTCGAAATATATTTGATATTTTTTAATAATGTGTTAGAGTGTTATGTTTTAAAATCATTTTTTTTTTATTATGCTCTTCTAATAAAATTATAATAATCATAAATTTAATAAGTATCACTTCTAGGATATTAATGTTGTTGAATAATTATGCAACTTGTTTATAGTTAAATTATAGATCTTTGAAGAAATTAATGAATATTTAATTACTAATTTGTGAAACAATGATATCACAAGTTTTGAACCCATTTTTGCAATCTTGAAATCCAATTTTTCAATTCATCTTTGCGATTTTAGATTATCAATAATTTTGAAATCCAATTTTACACTTTTGAAAACTAATTTTAAACTTTCATAACCTATATAATACTTTTAGGATTTGAGATTCACACTTTTAGAATCCTACTCCACACTTTGGATTTGATATTCATACTTTAAAACTGTGATTTGACACTTTGGAAGCATTGATTTTGACATAGGAACTTAGACTCAAAGTAATTTAAATTTGTTAATCGTTATTATTCTGCTTTACTATAAGACTTAACACTACTTCGCAAAAAGTATTATTCACTATTTGTTATTTTCATATCTATCTTATCTTTAGGCTTTTCAATACTCCTTTATGGCACTCTTAAAGGTCATCAGTCTATTCTTCTTTGATACTAATCACTCCATCCCACATATTGATTGGGTGGAGAGACACTTCATGTATCCCTATATGAATGAAATGTGTGATTTTGTACTCAACTTATACATACATTTACATTTTGACAACTTTGCATATATATATTTTACTCGTCATGTAGGAAAGAGGATAGTGCTTTGAAAAAATATTACTTACTTACTATCATAAGGGTGAATGCACAAAGTTTGTGGACGAAAAAGTGGCAATGGGGTCAGCAAGAACGTGTGTGTGTTCCTGATCTTATAGGTTTGGAAAATCCCGAACCTCCACTCAACGTGCCACATAGGCTTGTTGGAATGAACGTGTGTGCTCTCTTAAGAACATGTGTGCATTCTTAAAAATGAGTGCACATTCCTAAGAACGCATGTGCATTCCTTTGTCATGTCATTTTTAACGGACCAAAGGCACGATTTGTGCCCATTTGCACACATTGCACGTCATGTTTTTAGCCTCATTGAGCCAATAGAGAGGAGGAGAAAGGACAAGATCTTGCCACCATGTCCAAATCAAGCTAGGTATGCTTGATTTCTCTTCTTTTCCTCTGGCTCTAGTAATTTTTAACTTTATTCAATTAATTTAATATATTTTAAAAGAATCTAAATTATAGAAATTTGTAATCTTCTAGAGAAATACCATCTAGAAAATTTAGAGTGGCCTCTTACATTGCCTAAGATTTCCTCTTTAAAAATAACTATAGAGAATTTACAAGAAATATGATTATTTTATGGTTTTTTTAATTACTTAAAATATGTGTTGATGTTTTTTGTAATTTTCTATTTTAATTATAAAACCAACCTAATTTATATGCAATGTCTTATTAAATAGCATAAGATATTACAAAAGGGAACCTAGAGACAATGTAAACCGCCCACAAGCAGACCGAGGTGAGGAAAACCGCAACCCACCACAACCACCCAACATAAACACACATATTTATGAGGGGTTGGCCATGTTGAGAACACTTGTAAATGAATTAAGGGGGACAAGAGAACCTAGCATAGTGCCCTTGGCCACTTCATTGGATGTCATTGTGAGGTCCATTGCAAGTGCCCAAGGTAAATTAAATTCTATTTCTGAATATAGGGCTATAATGTTTGAGTTTTACAACTCTGTATTGGATAGAAACCAAGTTAGAGGCTTGGGTATTTCAAAAAAATATTTGATGTCTCTTTTTATTCATCCTCGAACTAAAAAACAACCACTTGTCAACAAGAAATACATCTGTATGTACTATCCACCCATAGTTTAATGATAACTAGATGGATAAGGGGTTCATGATATTTGATAAATGTCCCTGCAATAATACGGAGGTGTCTTTATATTTTTTGAGAAAATTATGGGAATAATTTATTTTGGGTCACCATGTGAACTACTTCGACATTGGTAACTTCCAGGGGGTGGTTCGATGGTATGCACAAAACCAAGAGCATGATATGCATGATCCCATGTTATTTCTGTGTCCCCCCCCGGCGAAGGCCTAATCCCCCTGCCCAACATCCTCCCATTGCATAGGGATTGTAGCAGGTATAAGTAGCTCTATCATCCTTGACTCGAAGTCTAGTGGAGCATGGTAGTTTTGTTGCACTATCTCAGCAGGAGGTGCCTGTTGGTGAAATTGATAGAGGGGTCGGACCATCAATCCCTAGAGAAGATTGTAACGAGGAGAGGGCACATGGACAAAGCAGTCGTTCATGTGAGCCTCACACATGCTCAATTTTTGTGCATACTTGCTATGGGATTATGGAGGCTAGTGGACACCAAAGTTTCATGGAGGAGGTTAGTATCTTAACCATCTATATGCTATTCATTTGTGTATATTTATATAGTAGTTTTTTTATTTATTTTGATATTTTATTGTATGATGTTTTGTAATTGCTACACTTGTCTAGAAAACCCTCTATGTTGATAGATGCATCAATTTTTATCTCCACCATTGATGCAACAGTAGAAGCATCTTACTCATTCGGTGTACCACATACATAGGTATGTGTGACATTTGATAAATTCACCATAGTGATTTCTTTATTTTCTGACATCCTCAAATTTATAATGTTCTTGTGTTTCTACAAGTTGCGATACCAAGCAATATCGAGCAATGTCCACTTGGGATGGACAAGTCACCTACTTCACTTGTATCATGTGTTGAGTTAAATCTCGTTTAAATCTAAAATTTGTTATATTTATGTTGCTGAATTTTACTATTTTGTAATAATAACAAAATTATTTTAATATGTATGTAGGCTGCTGATATTTTCTCCAGTTACAATACTAGTCCAGTACTTGGGCACTTGGCCATGGATTTTGGGTTACTTATTTCTAAGCCAAGAATTATTCCATCTCTTGTATAGCCCATGGGGGTTCATCATCGCTCACCCCCACCATATTTCTTATTCCATGAATCCTCATTGGATGCACCCATAGGCCACCCTTCCACACCACCTCTTCCATCACATCCATCCACAGTGGATGCACCCATATGCCACCCACCCCCACCACCATTTCCATTTGTGCCATCCACTGAGGTTGGCACAATAGATGTTTCCTCAAAGCAGGTTGTAGAACTGAGTGCTCCACCTACCAATGAATCTCCATCGATGCCCGAAATATTCACAGTTAGATAATGTGTTGATGATAATCTTTTATGTATCATGAATGGAATTGATTTTATGCATATTTGTTTAAATTTCATGATTTGATCCTTGTAACTGACGTAGGGTGGCATCGCTAAGATATTAGGGTTGCGAAGGAGGGTAACACCCAGACGATTGTCAGTACCATATGCGGTGAGTTATCTTATGTTGAATTACAAAGTATCATTTTGTAAGTCTTTTCATTCATTGTGGAAAAAAACTTAGAACAATGTTTTTTCTTTGTGCAGTCTCCAAAGCGACGAACCACGCCCAGGCACAAAACCACTCAAGGTTCTTCTTCGAGAAAAATAAGAAAGATCAATTTATAGGATTCTCCTGAGTGTGGCATGGGTGGAAGTGGTCAATGAGTGACCAATGACTACAATTTTGTATATAGGACACCACATGGTT
>JASDQU010374943.1:45247-78213 GCA_032191745.1 Picea mariana | reverse complement strand
AGATTTCTGTGGGACAGATTTGGTGCTGTGAGGTGTTTTCCTTGGCTGGAAATGTTGTTTTGCTGCTGATATGTACTTTCCTAAAGCATAATAATAAGATCTCTCTCTCTCTCGTTGGGTTTCTCCATATTGGGGTTTTCCCTGGCATTTACCTAAATTTCTGCATGTTATGGGTCGCTGTCCACTGTGTATTTCCGGTGCATATTTTTGATTAGCAATGTGTATTTCTCCTTATGGAAATTTCTGAATGTGAGTTTTTGCATTTCTGAAATTTATGAAGACAATTATTGTTGGTTTGCTAAGTGTTTGACAGAATTTCAGTTTGCTGATTTTAGTCATAGAAAATCTACATGAATAGCCTCAACAATTCGGCCCTGCTGCCAAAGATGTCCAAACCCTCTGGTAAATATGCCAAACAGTCGATTGGTAAATGCAAGAATAACCCTGGTGCTCAAATCTCCAAGATCCCTCTCAAACTCATGGATCTGACTCTCCTCCAAGGAATGAATCGACTCCCTCCATCTAAGAGAGTCCACGCTTCCGTTTGCATCTTTATGGCCTTTTGCAAAGTGTCACAAGTCTTTTTCTAATTTCCTCTTGATTGCTAGCTTCTTTCTGTTTTTACTTCTTCCAGGTTTCTTCAATTTTGATTCTGATTTCGGCTTATCTTGCAGTGGTTACTATATTAATAGCTTCCACAGGAATTGTTACCAAGGATTGTCAATGTACTTCATCTTTTCATGTGTATTGCATGACTTGTAGTCATCATGATAACAATCCTTATCTTGTTATTCTTCCATAGGTATTGTTTCTCTTTGAACATCTTATTTTCTAAGAAACAGATATGCAAGATATGTATAGAAACTATGTAAACATGGTATGTACAAGAATTATGAAGAATATTGTTGGCTTGTCTTAGAAGAAGAAGTCTGTTTTATCCTACTTAGCCTTCTTGGAGGATTCTTTTTCTTCGACAACTGTTGCTTCGTCTGTTTTCTTCCTTTTCTTTAACTCAGGATAGTGGTTCCTGTAGTGACCATATTTTCAACAGTTGAAGCATTGTATCTTTGACATATCCTTTTCTTGATTTGGTTTCTTCCTTGAGCCAAACTTCTTCTTATTTATGAAATTCTTGAACTTTGTTGTGAAAGCTTGATCATCGTGTTTCTTTTGGGATTTCTCTTTTGCTCTAATCCTTGATTCTTCTTGTGCACATCAAGTCCAAAGCTCTTCAAATGTGGGATACTCCCTTCTTGTGTTCATGCTTGCGGCAAATGCATCCCATGTCTTGGGAAGGCCATTGAGTACTATATTTACCAGCTCCTTCTCTGAAATGATTTATTCAATAGCTTGTAGTTGATCTCTTAACTGAGAGATTCTCACAAGGTATGATGTTATGCTATCATCATCATTCATTTTCATGTCACGGAGCTCATTCTTCAGACTCAGTACTTGTCCAATATTTTTGACTGAGAAGAGGTTTGTTAGGGCATCATACATCTTCTTAGATGAGTCAAGATGGGAGATGTAGGTTATCAATTGGTCTTTTATAGAGTCCACTATGATACTCATGGCATTGATGTCATTGTCTTTGAACTTCTCCATAACTACAACGTTCCGAGGTTCCTTCTCTTTTCCTTCTTTGAACTGAGGTTCCACGATCTTTCCTTTCACGATATCCAACACTTTATTCTTGGCAAGGATGAGGTCAATCCTTGTCTTCCACGCTCTGAAGTTAGAAGCCCCTTCTAACTTGTTTTTTGACTTCATAGAGTAAGTCATAACTGCTTTGACTTGGTCAACCTTCGACTTTGACCAAAAACTCAAACTTGACGTCTTAGCTTGTTGATAGTACCAGGAGGTGCACTAGGTTAGGGTGCACTAGGCTATCCATAAATTCGGTCAATCTCTTCACTTAAGGTGCCTCAACAAGAGGGTTAGGGTTTCGTTGCTGCAACAAAAACTTTGACTGCAATTGCAACTGTAACTGAGCAAATCCTCCCAATCTATCTTCCAGCGGTTAGACTGTCCGAAGATAGTGTGGGCCCTGTTGTCGTACTTATACACACTTGCAAACGTGAGCTAAGTCCGACTCACTTAGTGCGTCCTTGGAGGCACAATGCCTAGGTTCACAGCCCACGCTGTCACTTTGACTGGAACCTCTTTCGTCTAGGCTTACTCCTAGGGAAGCCAAAGGGGGTAGACCTTAGTTACTAGATGTGTTAGAGTTAGGTTCTAGGAGTTAATTTTAATTTGTTAAGGTTAGAGGGGATTCTAATCCTAAGATGCTAAGGCAACCATGTAAGATGCAGGGGTTAGCATGAAAAACAAGCCTTCTCCCTAGGTCAACTAAGACTAGTGCCTAAAGATTGGGCAAGGGGTCAACTTTGTTCAAGGGTGGTTCTTTACAAAAGATTACAAATTACTTACAAGTTTACAAAAGAATCAATCCGATGAATATCATTTACAATTACTTACAAGATTTTGTAACTCAAAGAATGATAGATTCCACAACAAACCAACCAATCATCTATTGGTGTTTGTGTAGGATATCAAAGCATTAAAGCATCATATCAACCATTTATCACAATTATGAGACCATCATTAATACATCATCATGAGCAATGTCAACAACAATTTAAGAAGATTTAGAAAACTCAAGCACAAGTGTTGTTAAGATTATATCAGATGATCTACACTCTTAATTATTAAACCCCCAAGTATTCTATTAGGTTTGGTCTAGGGTTTAATTATTAGGCTTTTCTTAAGATTTATCAAGTTTTAATTAGCTTTCACCAAAGCCGCCTCCTCCTATTGCCAAATCACCGCTGGATGCTCAAGATAGTATGGCAACGAGGCCAACCCTAGCAGAACCAGTCAGCCGAAAACAAGAGTACTTCCCGGAGAGGACACGCACCTGGCACGTCGTGGGACAGTCCCCTGCCACTACCCTCCGTTGTTTTCCTCGAGCCCCGTTTTAGATGGTGAAGATGGTGGTCTAAGGTACCCTAAATAGTCTATTAAGTATATAAGTTGATTAGGTAGACTTTTAGGAGGTTATTAGAGTGTTTAGAAGATTTTAAGGCACTTTTTAGGTGCAATTTAGTGATATGGCCGAAACTGTTTTAAGCTTTTAAGTGTGTTGTTCTTGAGCTTAAGCAATTAAATTTGTCAACACATGTAAAGCAAATAAAGAGATGGCTGAAAAATAAAGATTATCACATGCACAACAAGAGCTTGCTATGGCAAGAACAACTTGCCTAAAAGAGATCAAGAGAAAATTTAAAGTGTTTGTCCACTTAACCATTCAACATTCAAGCCCAAGTAGATGTCTTCCAATAGATATAAGCAATATAGAAAAAGAACCAATTACTTGCTAAGCACCTAAGATATTTGAAGCATTAAGATTTAAACCATGTGCATAAGAAAGAGATCTAGGAAGCTTGAAATGAAACTAAGCAATATCTAGTTAGATTATTTAGGTGTGTTGCCCAGTGGGCTTAAGGTAATGATATAGATCTAGAACATAATCATTTAAAACATATTAAACCATAGATCACATCACATCACATCAAGTATTAATCATGTAGCCTTACCTATTTGGGGTATTCCTCTCCCAACTAGATAGGTGATTAGATTAGATTTGTTTAGTTAGGTTAAGTTCTTTAGGATTTTAGCAATTAGGGCAAACCATGAAAGAAGAGCAAGAGAGATAAGCTAAGCTACCATCTAAGCTACTTAAACAAGCAAGAAAACCCCACGGCCTAGGTTGGGAAGGTGCCCACACCTTCCAAAACCTCACGACCAAGCTAAGAGAAACTCAAAAAATGGAAAAAAGTTTGGATCTAGCCCACGTCCTACCTATCCCAAAGCTCACAGAAGAGAGGAGGCCGTGCCACTTCCCCTCCTACACTATGAGCTTCAACAAACAAGCAAAAAGGGAGAACAAGTGTACCTAAATGCTAGAAAATGAAAAGGGGGGGGGTTGAGATATAGCTACCAAATCCCTATAAGGGTCTTGAAGTGTTGTGTGTGTCTCTTTTAGGCAGCCCAAAGCTCTCAACCAGATCTGATATACCTGCAAAATCAACAAGCTTTGCTTGCTAGAGTGGCTACACACAACCAAAAGGAGTTAAGGAAACCCTTGCCTTTTTAGGGCAAGAACTTTCCACAATAAAAGATATTATATTTGATAAAATTTTGACCTACTTAAACAATTATATGCTAGCTGAAAATGGAATGAGTGAACAACAATAATAGAAGATGAGCAATAGGGTTAGAGAAATGGAGTGTGTGAGAGCTTCAAGTGACCCTTCTCCTTGAAGGAGTTCCCAATGAAACCCTAGAGACAAACCTGCAGGATCTCTTCAAACAACATGCATACAATAGACAATATGTTGATGTATTGAGACTAAATGACACTTCTATTTAATCTAACACATCAAGATATATAAACCCAATAAGCATACGCCCTATTAGATCTACTTAGATAACACTTTACCTAAGATCCAGTGTTGTAAGCATATAAAAACACCAATACAAAGTTACCTCCCATGCATAAGAAAAAGAAGCATACGCCTTAGTCTTCTTGTTGTCCTCCAAAGTTTCTCCAATATTTGTATTACTTAAGAAAATGGTCTTGGAGAGAAAACACTCCAAAACCCTAGAGCATAGAATGGAAATGAAATGGAATGAATATCTAGAGAGAGAGAGTTGAAAATCAAGTAGCATAACAATAGCTCAAGATATGGTAAGAAAATAAAGAGGAGAGGGCTCCTTTTATACTTGGAGAGACAAACCTACCCCTCTTGGATCAATGCCACGTGTCCAACACCAAGCAAAAGAGGAGATCTCTAGGCTAGGGCGCACCATCTAGGGTTTGAAAACTAGATCTAGGGTGTAGAAAAATGGAAAAAATACTTGGATAGATCCAAGGGCATGTAGGAGGCATGGGATTTGTGCCAAGGAAGGTGAGAGGTCTAAAATAATTTTTTACAAATTATTTGTGGAGTTTCTAGAAGAGGGAGGGCGCAACTCCTCTTGGAGGGCGCACCACTTGGGATGAGGGAAAGGTGAGGAAGGGTAAGAGATGAGTGAGGGGTGTTGGGATCACACAAAACTCATGAGGGAGCTTGTGGGATCGGTGCTAGGGCAAGAGAAAGAGCCTCAAACCAATAAAAACGAAATTTCATTGGAGAGACACAAAAAGGGGGGCGTAACTTCCTTGGAAGGCACTCCACAAGGTAAAAAATCATAAAAAAGGCAAGGATGGGTGAGGTGGAGTGAGTGGGGTCACTTCTAGGGGTGATATAGGGGCTAAATGAAGTGACAGGTCAAGAGAGGGGGCCACACTCAAGTCACAAATTAATTAAAAAGGGAAAAACGTCAATCCCCCTAGGGGGCGTAACTTTTGAGTGTGGAGGTGGTGTGAGGGGTTAAACAAGGTTGAAAAGGGTTGGGAGGCTTAGGTTATGCTTAGGGGGTCTCTCTCTAATTATTATTTCATCATTTCACATCATCTAACTCATTATTACAATTTTTACATTTTGCCATGTTTGGACTTTAGCAATTAAAATTGCTGTTTTAGACTGACTGACACTCCGGGTGGACTAATCCATGGCTAAAGTTGTCCGACTGAGCTGAAACTTGGTCTATGGGTGTAGGGGGTGCTATTCCATTTCTTTTGAGCATAAATACCCCTATCAAAAATCCCAAGGCCTAGTTTTTACAATTATTGCTCAAAAAAATTAATTAATTAAATAATTAAACCTCCAAACTTAGGGAAATTTAATTAAAAATTAATTAATTAAAAAAAATTAACTTAGACTCGACGGAATTCCGCGAAACTTTCTAAGATGTCTTGCATGGTCATTTACAATGATTCCTTATAATAGTTACCAAAACATAAGCCCACTAGAACACTGTTCACCACTTTGGAGGAATTATTGCAAGTGTGAGGGAAAAACTCAAGGGAAATCACTAAGGCTGAAAGGCCGAATTGATATCCCGAGGATAAAAAATCCTCGTTGAAAGGAACTCTCCCAGTGAACTGATCCCAAGGTAACTGACTTAGACATGACTCATGCAGACCTATTACATTATTAACCCACGCAGGGGTGTGGAAATTCCAATTACAAAATAAAGTGCTGGGGCCAAACACTGCCATGTAGAACCAAAAGTCTTCGACAACATGGCATCTGATTGTGCATCTCTTCATGGCACATGAGTTGACCACCTGTGCTAAATGGGCGGTCAACATGCCCATAACCTGTTAGAAAAATAATAGATGTGCTCGTTTAACTGTAGACAATATAGCAATATTGTCACCCAACCATAGGTCAAAGCCACCCCCGAGCACCTTATAACCTTGACAAAGAATGATTCCGGAAGCAAACCCTAGGCCTAATAGCCAATCAATGTAGCGTACCTCTCTCTCCAGAGCTAGCATACAAGGCAGAAAGTCCAAACCATAACCAATAGAAAGTCCAAGCCTAAACCGAGAATACAGGTTGCAGTATCTGCAGCGACAACTACTCCTCAGACTTGCGCACTTACCCAGTTTCTGTAGTGCGCACTTCACTTCCACAGTTGCGAGTTGTGTGTACCAAATGAGATCTGGCTTCCTGTATTTATACTGTTTTTCTTGAGCTGTCTGGGCCGATTTCTCATTTTGGAGGCCAAACACTTAATATTAAATATTTCCTTGAGCCAACTTGTCTTCTAGGGTTATGTTTAATTCTTTAGGGTTTCTTCTTGCTTCCTGGAATATTCTATTCTCGTCAGTGTTACACGTGGAGGTAAATACCTCTCCCAGCTACCATAATATCAACACAACGATGCTAATGCACAAGGTTGTGCAACAAAGTGTTAACACTACCATCTCCATGTTGTGCAAGCATTTCTCAGTGTTGGATGGTGTGACTTGAATTTTAGTGTATCTTGAGACACAACATGTTTTGCCTGTATCATTGATGAAATTGCACAAGGGGTTGTTCTCTGTGATGCACACCTGTGCCTTTTTCCTATGTGCAACCAACACATGAAGCAACAACGAACTTTGCATGCCCATACTAGACAAATATATATTGAACTTCTCCTTAGTGCGAATCCATATTGTCTTGGACTTAGTCAACATCTACTCTCCTCCCGAATCACAACGATAAAGGGGAAACTTGGATGGGAAGAAAAGCTAAAAGTAGAAAAGTGATCTCATCCTTAAAGGGGGAACTTGGAGAATAAGCAAAGCTAAAAACAAGGAGCTAAAGAGGAAAAAATACAAGAACAAAAATAAAAAGATTATATAAATAATAATAATAATAATAATAATAATAATCTAATCTAAGGTCACAACCTAGCTAGACACCAAATTGATGTATGCGAACCCCTTGTTTGTGGGACAAGGATCCCTCTTCACACAACGACTTGATGACTAAGTATATGAAGGTGTACATACCCTACTCCCCTCTGGTTTTGAACTTGTTATCTCCAAGGAGGAAACACATGTTCTTATCCTTACGCCCACTTAGGCTATAATACAATATTTACATGTATTTTTCAAATTTAATATTTTAAATTCTCATCATGTTGCTACTTCCACGAGTGGTTATTGACGAGATTGTTCACACTTGATGGGACCATGGGACCTTGATTGTTGGCCAAAAAAATAGGAGACCTTTGCTACTTTGGGGGTTGCTTCTTTATGGCCTTCGAGAGTCTTTTCTTGCATTTGGATGCCTATGTGATAATGGAATTCTCGTAGTACCCTACTAGATATGGGAGTGAGAGAGATCATGTCATGCTAACCTCAAAATCTTTCTCTCTAGGTCATTTAGTCTTGATTCCATCTTGAGATACCTTTGGGGATTTCTTCATTGTTTAATGAGGACCTTGTTGCCATTTTGTTACAATCATGTTGCTCCAGTGCTAAGGTGTTGGGAATCCTCGATTTCATTCATTCCATTTTTTAGGGCTTTCTTCCTTTCGATTATTCCAAGTTCCAACCATGCTACAATAGCATGGGCTGATGAAGTCAAACATGGGGATTCCATCCAAGTGCATTGGGAAACATTTTGAGGGCTTCTACATTGCTGCTACATCATCCTCTTTTGCACATGTGCCATTCTTGTTGCTTTTTTCTGAGAAGAAATTGTGTTTGGTTACTTTCTCATTGATTGTTGAAGGCTCTTCTTATTTGCTTGCTACATGGTGTTAGCTTTTGTAGCTTGGGAGGTACTCCGCATGTTTTGTCTTGTATGCGGATGTAACCTTATGTTTACACTACTAGGCACTTGACTTTGTAAATGGGTTTTTATAAAGTTGTGATAAAGTGGTTCTTTTATTAAAGTGACTTTTTAATAAAGTGTACCTTCTAATATTAAAGTGACTTTATTTCATAAAGTGCACTTATATTATAAAGTGAAATTGTACTTTAATATTGTAAGTGATTTATTTTGGAGGGAATGAATCATGTCCCTTGATCTTGTAAAGGCAAGATTAGATCTTGGCCATTGGATTTAGGGTTGGAGAAGGTGAAGGGTCACTTTTAGATTATAAGAGAATACCTAGGGTAGTGTGCAAGATAAGAAGAAGAGAGGAAGAAGATTGAGAGAGAGAGAGATAACTTGAAGAGGAAAGGGCAGAAACTGGGTACATTTCCCAAGAGGAAAGAGGGCACAAATCCCAAGACAGTTTGCTGTGTAATTGAGTTGGAGCTTTTTGCTGTTTTGGAGGCTGTACTGTATGGATCCGTACAGTTTGTAAAACAGAGGAAAGGGGCACAGATTTTGAGACTGGTTTGCTACACGCAAATCGAGGTATCTGATGGTATATGTTCCTTGCTGTTGGGGGCGTTTTTAGGTTGTCCGCACAATATGTTTTTGGCACATTTTTTGTGTGCTGGTACATCTGGGCCGTACAGGCCATACAATGCACTGAGCACAGTTTCCTAGACAACACTTTGGAGGGTAGTTTTATGGTTGTAAGTGGTTTTCTTCTGCTGGGTTTTGTTATTTTCTGCTGATACAACTTTCCTAAAGCTAATACAAGATCTCTCTCTCATTGGGTTTCCCCACACTGGGGTTTTCCTTGGCATTGCCTAAATTTCTGAGTATTTCATGGTTGAGTGATAGTTGTTCATTGTTATTTTTCAGTTGCAACATTGCTTAGTAATGTGTATTTCAGTTTATGAAGTTTAACAATACACTGGGTTATTTTCATTTAAGTCTGAAATCAATTTTTTACCAAGTGCGTGATATCTGTTTTAAGTGGGTTAATTTATATCATTGATTTTCTACATGGTATTAGAGCTTGGGCTCTGAGTTAATGTGAGCAATGAGATTTTTGGGCAAGGTTTGAAGGGGGAAATCTGTTGTTTGTTTTCCTTTGAACAGTGATAGGAAATATGGCTGCATGCATTAGATTTGAGGATCGGTTGGATGGCATTTCCAACTATTTGCAGTGGAAGGTCCGGATGTCAGCTGTTCTCAAGGAGAACAAGATTTGGAACTATGTCAGTTCTGTTGTTGTAGCTCCCACAACAAATCCCGTTGCTTTGGATTTGCATGAGGTAAAGGAGGCCAAAGCTCAGAGGATCATTCTGGATGGTGTGAAGGACCTGTTGCCGCCTTATACACACCTGAGAGATGTGGAAGAAATATTCAATCCACTCGATGTGTCCTTGGGGGCAAGTGAGAGTTAAGGTGCTGTCACCTAATCTTCAACTCCTCCGTCTAGGCTAACTCCTAGTGAAGCCAAGGGGGGTAGTCCCTAACAAATATACTAAGGCTTGAACTAAACTAAGTACAAAAAAATGAATCTAGGAGTTTATTCTTTTATTAACCAGCATAAAGTAAAAGATACACAGATCAATTATTCAACACGATATATATCAACATACACTTGCATAAAAGGACACTTAAGACACAATTGTTAGATGCAAGTAAATTCAAATTTGCTTCCAAGTGAATGACTAAAAAGAATGTGAAGCATATGGCTTTGCAAAAATGTGTAAATGCGACAAGTGCCTTAAAATGATTCGTGGGCAATGTAGATTGAGTATTTTATTAAGGTAAATTAATGGTAGATTAATGAAAGGTCGTGTGGCCTCTTTAGAGGCTACTGCTTTGTTTGGAAACTTTTGGAAAACTTACCGATGCCTCAGGGGCCTCACTAGTAAGTTCACTAAAGGTGCCGAATGTCCAAAACGGGTGGGAAGCCAAGTCCCTAGAGGGCCCGCCTTACTTCACAGATTCCCTTTAGGCGTTTTCCCGCGCATTAAAGTAGAAACTATTGAGATTTCCCTAATTATTCTATCACCACAGACGAACCCAACGTGTATGAAACTTACTCCCAGCAGATCGAGACTAGGTCGCGACTGGAAGGGTCAGGAACCACACTAGGCGCTGAGGGGAGTTGTTTATTTTAAACAAATAAGCAAACTATTGAAATTGAAATGTTTTGTAATTACTAGAGTCTTCACTGACCAACCTCTTTCTAGGATTTGAGGAGATGGTTTATTTGCCAAATTGAAAATTGCAAAATGAGAAAACTGAAAATGAAAGCAAACTAAACAATTAAAGATTACTGTGATTGAAAATGAAATCTAATCTATGAAGGTTGTGTAGTGCTTTAAGATTGTAAAAGTGATTCCTTTTACTTGATCTTTAGATTATGAGATAGATTAACTTTAAGCAAAAAAAAGGAAATCATGCATGAAAACTGAACACACCACCACACCGGTTCCCCCCTTAAGGGGAAAGAGAAAAGAGTGAGGCCTCCTTAGCCTCACTTATTTTATTGATTTACTTTACAATTGCCTTTCTTTCTTTTTGGAAGACTTGTGATCCTTATAACTTGGGATCACAAGTATTACAAGTTTTCTTTGAAATTAGTCTTCAATGGTTCACTTTCGGGATCAAAACAACTCCAATCTTGGTCAAATCGGGCAGAGTTTCTCCCTCTTATTTCGATGACCTGCTAGAAAACAACGAACAAATTAGATCAAATTCACCTAAAAGACACCTTTAAAAGTGCTTCGAAAAAAAGAAAATTTAAATCAACTATTTTGCAATTTTTTTTTAAGTATAAAAGAAGATTTTTTTGAATTATAGACAACTTAAGAAACTAGAAAAATGCTCTCTTTAGTCAGCTTTATCTTGCTGTTATAAAACAGTAAGTAAAGCTACTAAATAGCTCAATCTAAGGAATTAAAACACTTTACTTTTTGCCTAAAGAAATCTGAATAAAGAACATGCAAAAAGTGAAATTTATTCCTAGATCTAGCTTTGATTATGAGATGAAACTTTTTTCTAGATCTAGAATGTCATGTATGCATAAGATTTCAATTAATTTAACTTTAAAATGAGCTACCTTTGCATGCAAAACAAAAAGTAATTTGAAGAAGAATTTTGAATTTAAGGAGAGATAGCGAAAGAGAGGGTCTTCTCTTTGAAACTTGAATCCTGGGCTATGGGGTCCTTTGAACAATGAAAGAGGGAATTGCTTTTCTATCTCTTGAAGAAGTTGAAGGATGAATCTCCTATCCCACTCTCCTCCAAGCTTGCGTAACCTGTTTGATCTTTTCCAATCCTTGCAAACACTTGTTAGAAAAATATTTCCTACAAAAGAGACTTGAAAACACACATTAGTTCATTGGAAAAATATGCATCTTTAAATCTCCGAATATAGGAAGATAATAGGATCTAAGCAATAAACAAATTGAATAAATTCTATCCTATTATGTGTTAACACACCTTCAAGGCTTTATATGAAGTAGATATACATAATTGAATTAAATACCAAGTTACCTAAAGATCATGCACAATTGTCCAAGCATCCACACATTACAACAATGACCATAAACTTCCAAAGTCTTTTATTCAATCTTCCAAAAGAGTGTTACAATAGTATTACAATAGCAAGCATCAACTCCCAAGCTCTAACTCTCTTACAAGAGGTAGGGTTTCCTTAATGAGAAGGCGAGTTACCTCTTGAGTGAATGGCGAGTTGTGAAAACAATAAGATGGAAAGGTTTAGGTGGATGGTGAGTGGAAAAAGCACAAAAGGATGAGTTAAGTTGAGTGGTGAAAGCAAAGGTGGATGTTTCTCATTCAAGAAAAGCGTGTAAGTGGATGTTTCTTATTCAAGAAAAGCGTGTGAGTTGTTGATGAATGCAGCTATGTGAGACATTCTCCAGCTTACAAACCTGTGATGTGTGGATCATTGCAGCGATGTGAAGTCTTTCTCTCAGCTTACAAACCTGAGAGAAAGCCCCTAAGAAGGGTACGTGGTTCCTGCCTGAGACGGAGCTGGAATGTAGAGATGACCTCTTCCATTCAGAGAGTTGAGAAGAATTCCAGATGATTATCCAGTGGGAAAGACGATCCGTTGAGTTAGGACGTGCCTGTGGCTGAGCACAAGGTGAATGTGTGAAATCCCAAAGTGTTGGGTGCATCGTCATGAGAACAGAAATGAAGATGATGTATTAGCCTCCTCTGAGCAACAGAGTTGACGAGAAGAATCCAGTTGATTCTCCTGTGTGAGGTAGTGAGAAAGAAGATCTGTAGAGTGGATGTGCTTGTGGACGAGCACAGGTGAACGTGTGAAGATTTGGCTCTTCTGTGTAATGCAGTGAGACAGAGCTATGGCATCTCTATGGATGTGCCCCTAGTGGATGAGCACTAGTGGGTGTATCAGATCCTTTGCTATATGTTGTTCAAGAGTCAGACCTGCCTGTAACCCTAATTGTTATGTAAAGGGTACAGGTCGGCTCCACCTTAATGTGATTAATAATAAATGTAAAAGATAATTAATATGGTTAATATTAATTATAATAATAATAATAATTATAAAGTGACTTAGAGAGGTCGGCCCTGTTGAGCCAATAGACGCCTTTGTTGATTTGACAAGTCTAATATAAGTAAGGGACGATTCCCCATTATGGAATCATATCTTTCCTGTGAGTTTGGAAATTTCAGCAAGTACATCTACTTGGGAAAAGGTGCGCACCTCTCTTGGGCGCTAGAGTTCTAGGGTTTAAGCACCCTCTTGTTTGCTAGGTCTTTCTTGGTGGTGAAGGTCTTTCTCTTGAAGAATATAGCAAAGGATTTGGCTGGGTTTTCTTCCCTTGTTGAGAAGGGTTTCCCAGGATACTTCTTGTGTTCTTGTGCATGGTGTTTCTTCTTGTGATCTTGGTTGTTGCAACATTATTGTTTATGGTTAAGTGAAATGCTAAAATGGAATGAACTCCATGCTTAACCTAGCTTATGAAAAATCGACATGAGTTGGGATAGAAAAACGCTTTAGTGGAAATGGAAACAAATAGAAAAACGCTTTAGTGGAAAGGGAAACGACGGCTAGCCTCAAATCAACTCAAGGATAAGTGATTTCTCATTTTAGGAAAGATCCAACAACTCTCTTTAAGACTCAAGACAAAAGGAACATGTGGGAGACATGTTTCCTTATTTTAAGGAATCCTGATTTTTCCTTTTAATTGTCTTTTATTTTAAGGAATTCTGATTTTTCGAGAGAAATTAATTTTTTAATGATTAATAATCATTATTTTTCTCTCGAAAGGTGGTCTATCGGTAAAGTGGGTATTTTGAGATGGAAAATGAATACTCCTAAGGCACATGATGCCTCTTAGTACCATTTTTTAGATTTATTCATCAATTACAATTAAAATATCCCGTTTTGCGGGAAATTTTATATTATCCGAAAACATAAAAAAAAACCTAAGAGGGACTTAGCATATTTCCATAAGACTTTAGAAGTATGTTTAGCATGGTAATATACATTAGACATTAGGCTTAGATCCATGCTAAGGCCTAACCATGAGTATATACTCCAGCTCTGGAGGAATTGAGTGAAAAAACTCGTAAATTATAAATTGCTTGAAAACGGCAAAATATAATTAATAAGTAAAAAAAACACTCCAGAGTAACAACTCATGCCTAAGTCAAAGGTGGCTAAGACCTTTTACAAGTTCATCATGCAACATCTTTTATTACAATTTTTTATGGAAAAATGTGAAAAAGTTGATCTTTATTGACCGGTTGAACTTCTGAACTCTGAGTTTTGAACAATAATGTTCAATCTTTGGCGGCTTGGTGGCAGTCCATCCTAGTGCAACTTTGATGGATAACAAGACCCACTCATTCCACATCCTATCTATGCTTTGAAGAATTTATTTGAGGCTAAGAATGCCAATCGGAAGATGGCCTTGAAAGATAAGCTGCATGACTCGAAGATGGCTAAGGGTGAGGATGTTGCATCCTATCTTACCCGGCTAGCCCAAGTTAAGGACGAGTTAGCTGCAGTGGGAGAGATCATTTCAGAAGCCGATTTGGGGAGGATAGCCTTGAAAGGCTTCACAAAGGAATGGGATGTCTTTGTGAAGTGTGTGGTCGGTCGAGAATATTTTCTAGATTGGAGCAGATTGTGGGACGACTTCACTTGGGAGGAGATCCAGATGGGGTCGCATAGTAGTGGTTAGAAGGAAGACAGAGCTAAGGAGAATGTTGCTCTTGTTGCAAAGGGCAAGAAGAAAGGAAATTCCGGGAGGGACTTGAGTAAAGTTAGATGTTACTGTTGTAACTAGTTGGGGCACCTTGCTTCTCAGTGTCCTGAGAAGAAGAAGAAGAGGAAGGAACAGGAGGGGCCTGATACAACTGCTTCAACAACCATGGAGGACTTTTATTCCAAGTTTGATAAGGACTTTTCTTTGGTTACTCTAGTATCCAATGTCGGTAGTGGAGGATTTGGGGGTGATATCAGATGGATTGTTGACAGTGGAGCCTCTTGTCACATGACGAGAATCTGGCGAGTATTCCTTATTATCACAGAGACAGGTCCAAATCGCCTGGTGGAGAGTGAAGGTGGTATGACACGAGCTGTACGTGGAGTTGGAAGGGTTAGATTCCGAGTTGAGTATGGAGGATTCCTAGAGCTTGATGGAGTTCTCTTTGTTCCAAGGTTGAGGGTTAACTTGCTCTCAGTCTCAACCTTGGAGGATGTTGGATATTGTACATTGTTCAAGAGGGGACATGTATTTATTTACAGGGAGGGAGTGGATCCGATTGAACCACAACTGATTGGTGATCGGGTGGACATGTTGTTGCGAGGAAAACCTTCATGATATGATTCAATGTCGGATGAGGAGCAGGAGGATCCTGAGACTGCGGTGGGCCCAAGGATTCAGTCTTGCATTCCGAGAGAAGAGAGGGAGTCTCTTATGAGCACCGACAGGAGGCTCAACTGGTGTGATCGAACCGATGCTCAGGGTGGAGTGGATTCTCCTAGGAGCTCAGGGTTCAGAATAGCTATTAGGAGGATGTCTTCTAGTTCGAGTTCTGTGCAGGTGTTGAGGATGGCTCCAGGTTCAGAGGGAGATTTTACTGCGAACAATGTGATGGGACCAGATGATGATGATGATGGCAGCGATTACTTCCCTCGCTAAGAGGGAGTGTTAGCTTTTGTAGCTTGGGAGGTACTCTGCATGTTTTGTCTTGTATGCGGATGTAACCTTATGTTTACACTACTAGGCACTTGACTTTGTAAATGGGTTTTTATAAAGTTGTGATAAAGTGGTTATTTTATTAAAGTGATTTTTTAATAAAGTGTACCTTCTAATATTAAAGTGACTTTATTTCATAAAGTGCACTTAAGTTATAAAGTGAAATTGTACTTTAATATTGTAAGTGATTTATTCTGTCCCTTGATTTTGTAAAGGCAAGATTAGATTTTGGCCATTGGATTTAGGGTTGGAGAAGGTGAAGGGTCACTTTCAGATTATAAGAGAATACCTAGGGTAGTGTGCAAGACAAGAAGGAGAGAGAAAGAAGATTGAGAGAGAGAGATAGCGTGAAGAGGAAAGGGCAAAAACTCGACACATTTCCCAAGAGGAAAGAGGGCACAAATCCCAAGACAGTTTGCTGTGTAACTAAGTTGGAGCTTTTTGTTGTTTTGGAGGCCATATTGTACAGATCCATATAGTCCGTACAACAGAGGAAAGGGGCGCATATTTTGAGGTTGGTTTGCTGCACGCAAACCGAGGTATCTATTGGTCTATTTTCCTTGTTGTTGGGGGCGTTTTTAGGCTGTTGTCCATAAAATACATTTTTGGCACATTTTCCGTGTGCTTGTACAACTGGGTCGTACAGGGCATACAACTCACTGAGCACAGTTTTGTAGACAACACTTTGGAGGGCAGTTTTGTAGTTGTAAGTGGTTTTCCTCTACTGGGTTTTGTTATTTTCTGCTGATACAACTTTCCTAAAGCTAATACAAGATCTCTCTCTCATTGGGTTTCCCCACATTGGGGTTTTCCCTAGCATTGCCTAAATTTCTGAGTATTTCATGGTTGAGTAATTGATGTTCATTGTTATTTTTCMGCTGCAACATTGCTTAGTAATGTGTATTTCAATTTATGAAGTTTAACAATAAACTGAGTTATTTTCATTTAAGTATGAAATCAACTTTTTACTAAGTGGGTGATATTTGTTTTAAGTGGGTTAACTTATATCAGTGATTTTCTACACATGGAGATGATTGTAGAAGGTTTTGGTTGTTTCTTAGTTAAACACATTAGTTAAGAGGGAAATCAATGAGCATAGATCTTGGACGCAAATCTATGTTGCAGGAAACCCCTCCCTAGCTGGTGTACTAGTACTTGAAACACCCGGACATGGGAAACAGGTATGAAATGCCTTGGAAACGTCGTCGACTATACCGTACGACGTTTCCAAATTTGGAACCGTCGTATGGTACGATTGGAAGCGTTTCCAAGGTGTTTCAGTTGTTTTTAGTGACGTTTCAGGCACTCTTTGGACATTTCCAGGCTGACCTGTGTCCGAGAAGGGCATGGGACCCATAGGAAAATGTCGCTTTGTCCGTGCCAACGACCCTCTAAGACAAAACACAGATAGGGGATTAAGCTCTGAGGAGTTTGTGACCTTGGTAATTAATGGTAATATGCAGAATAAGTTGACATTCTCCTTTATCTTACCTTTTCTATCCTTTTACTTAAATCTTTAACATTACCTTTAATTGTTTCACGATGTTTGAGAGTGGTTCCAACCTCATCGGACTTCATATGGAGAAAGTAGAATTCATATCCCATTCAGAGTTCAACAGGCTTAATAGTTTTCAAGATTTTAGGATCGGCAGGATTGTAACATTCACTGGATTATACCATGTATGAGGGTATGGGATTGGCATTAGTCGAGACCACCAAGCTATGGGATTTTGCATCATGTAATCATCTATGAAGTTAATATAGACATGGATCTCCTTCTAAAATGTCATCTAAGTGTATCATTCTTATTTTCTTGCAAGATAATGTGTTATTTAAAAAAAACAACTAAATATCTATCTATATATTTTTTATATACCGTGTTTCCCCCACGTACCCATTTTGGGGGGGTCACGTTTCCAAGTGTTCTTGTTTCCATGTTTTGTGCAACTTAGACGCAAATAGAGGGTTTGAGGGTTCTGTTACTCTCTTTTGTATAGCTTCATGTTGGTGCCCATAGGGGAAGGCTTCCTGTTGTTGTTGAGTCCTCTTTCTTGTATGGCTTGATTGCAGCAGGTTTAGGATCAATCTTGTGTGAAAACCCTTGGCTTCTTTCCTCCTTCCTCGATGGTTTGTTTCACTATATAGCTTTCCTTGTAGGTGTGGGGAATGTCCATTGTATAGAGAATGCAAGACTTGATAGTTGATCCTCAACACTCTTACTAGGCATGCTCCATGCTAATATGATAATCTTCCATCTATCTTTTTCTTGTGTTTTGAGTATGGAAAATAAGTCATTAACAAATCTGTGAATGTTCTGTAATTGAAATATATTGTGAGATAATGTAGGTGTGTAATAACTTGGGTGTGTTTGTTACTCATGGTTGAGTTTGTGTTGTTGTTTGCTCTTATTTCTATCTTGTTTAGTTAATTTGAAAAATGTGTAAATAGATTTGAATTGCTATAAATTTGTTTGATCTCTCTTTGTTCCACTCCTCTCCATCCCCAACACTCTTACTAGGCATGCTCCATGCTAATCTGATAATCTTCCATCTATCTTTTTCTTGTGTTTTGAGTATGGAAAATAAGTCGTTAACAAATCTTCAAATGTTCTGTAATTGAAATATATTGTGAGATAATGTAGGTGTGTAATAACTTGGGTGTGTTTGTTACTCATGGTTGATTTTGTGTTGTTGTTTGCTCTTATTTCTGTCTTGTTTAGTTAATTTGAAAAATATGTAAATAGATTTGAATTGCTATAAATTTGTTTGATCTCTCTTTGTTCCACTCCTCTTTGTTCTTTATGTAGAGCGACTGCTACATTTCCTTGTTCACATCCAGAGTTCGAGGACAAGTGCTCATCACCAAGTTTCTTCCCTCCCTGAGGTATTCCACGGCCTTGAATGTTAAGGGGGGTACAGTAAGAGGCTCCCAGCTTGTACCCCCGGGATTACACTGCAAGGTCCTTTCAGCTATGGGGATTCTCCGAAGACATTATCAGGCTCAACTTTGGCACAGTTGTGCTAGCGGATGATGATGCCTCCTCTCCTGATTCAAATACCAGCCAAGGCACTGCACTTCCTTGGTATCCATAGTCTTGTATGCTTCTTGAACCTATCTTGGGAGGCTCTCTTCTCTTGGAGTATTATCTACTCTTTCTAATTGTTGAATTTAAAGCAGCTGCAAGAGCCATTCTCCGGGAGGATGGCTAAGACCCTAGCCAAGTTCTAGGGCCCCTAGTACACTCCTGGGGTACTTGGTCTGGGACCAAACAGTCAATGCCATGGCAAAAGACCCTTGTTAGGGCCCCCAGTATATGACTGGGGTTCTTGGTCTGGGACCAAGCAGCAAAAGACCCTTGTAAGGGCCCCTAGTAGATGACTGGGGTTCTTGGTCTGGGACTAAGCAGCAAAAGACCCTTGTTAGGGCCCCCAGTACATGACTGGGGTTCTTGGTCTGGGACCAAGCAGTAAAGACCCCTGAGAGGGCCCCCAATACATGACTGGGGTTCTTGGTCTGGGACCAAGCAGTACAAGTCCCTAGATATGTCTAGGGCCCCTGGACATGGTCCAGGGTACCCATGCCTGGGGCATGGGTTGATCCTTGGTGGATAAGACCCCAGAGATATTCTGGGGCCACCTGATCCTTGATCTGGTGTTTGTCGGTATATGTCCCTCTTTGAAGGCAGACATGACCACATGAGGGATGTATCCCATATGCAATGATGATAAAATAAAAAGGGGTCACTTTGAGAATGAATGGACAAGTATTGCCACCCAGTCACACTTGCCAAACCCTCTTCACCCTTATTTGTATTTATTTGGGGTTTTGTATTTTTGCTTTAGGGGTCAATAGGAAAGTATTAATTAAATGTTTAATTTATAACATGTTTTATTAATTAAATATGTTAATTTTAAAATCATTTTAATTATTATCTTACCTAAACCCCTAGCCTAAAGTATAAAAAGAAACCTACCCTTTCTCATTTGTAATACTCTTGTGTTATTACTCTCTAAGGGTGAGCGGACTTTCTCCCTGTTGGCTGCGGCCTCTCTTGCAACAGACTGGTTGCCTAGTGATATTTTTCGGCCTTTCCCTCTAGCCAAGTTTCAGCCTCAGATTTATTGCTGCCTATCTCTGATTTGAGGGATGATGCAAGGACTGTTCTTATGGTGGAGTAACCTGTGCATTTGATGTCTGAAGCTGTCATCAAGGGTAAGTCTGATTAGGCCGTGGCCTCTCCTAGACAGATCAGGCCTCCCTTCAATGGGCCGTGGCCTCTACTATACAGATCAGGCCTCCCTTCAATGGGCCATGGCCTCTACTATACAGATCGGGCCTCCCTTCATTGGGCTGTGGCCTCTCCTCTGCAGATCTGGTCTCCTTCATTGCGCCATGGCCTCTCCTATGCAGATCTGGCCTCCCTTCATTGGGCTGTGACCTCTCAGCACCAATAACCCCTGCCGTGGTCTCTCAAGCTCTGATCTGTTCCCTTTTCTTTGAGTTACAGCCATTCTGTATATGAGGGTTTGGGCCATTGGAATTTCTGTGTGTGTAAGGGTTCTATTACAGAAATTTCTGTGTGGTGGGTTTAAGTGATTTCTCCTCCTGGTGGCAAGAAAATTTATTCATCTCTTGGCAAGAGATCTAACCTATATGGTAGATCAATGACCCTGGATTTTTTCTGAGCATAAGCACTAATGGCATCTCATCTCTAATGTGTGACTGTATCTCCTTCATGGTAAGTCTTCAAGGTAAGTGACTTGCTATTTTGTTCATTGGTCAAATTCTTTATTTAACTTGAAATTTAATATGTTTGAGATCTGTTCCAATCTCGTCTAGATCTGATGTATATCAGATCCATAGAGTAAATCTTGTTCTACTTAGATCAATCTATTATTTTCAGATCAGAGTATCAGTTTGTGTTTTGACATGTATAAGATCTATATCAGCATCTAGTTTAGATCTAGATACTGATCTACTTTTTCTTCAGTTTAGATCAGAAAGAATGTTGGATATACACTCTCAGAAATTTATGTTTCTCTGTTAAGTGTCAAGCAGTGTTGTTTTGTTTACTGATCTGAAAATGAGACTTAGTTGTTATTCTATCTGAAAATTTAAATGGACTTTACTGTTCTGCATTACTTATCTATTTCTAACACTAATGCTTTAGGTTCCATCCCTTTCTACTCTATTTCATTGTTTATTTTTCTTTCTTTCTTTCCTGAATCTTAGAATTTAGAACTGTCTAGGAAACACTATAGGTTCTACCTGTTTCTGTTGTGAAAGGTTGCACACTCTAGTCCCATTGACCTATTTTGGTCATTCATGGGCATTAATATAATATAATTTCATTTCTATGTGCTATGTTCTGCGTACTTTATTATTAATTATTTCTAAAGGTAATTTGGTGATTTTGTAGAAGGCTGACCATTGTAGCTTGTTCCCACTATTGTACTATGTTTTTGGTTGGTCCCTTATGCTACTTTGCAGTCTTTATGGATTGGATGGTTTTAGTCTGCTGTAATTTATTTTATCATCATGTGAGTCTGAGAGCTATATATCTGCTCATTTATATTTAAGTAGCATTATTGTTATATGTTTATGTGATAATTATTGACACTAAAATGTGTGTATTGCTTGTTAATCACCCCCCTAATACTGTGTTTTCTGTTCTAAAATGTTGCAAAGGTATGATATGATGTTGGAATTTTTGGAAGCGGTTTTTGGAGCAGAGAAAGAGTTTGAGGTTTTTCATTTGGAAGCATGTAATTCTTGCAATGGTACTGGAGCGAAGTTTGGCTCAAGGCCAAAGACATGCTCAACTTGTGGAGGCAGGGGTCAAGTGATGCGAACACAAGAGACACCTTTTGGCTTGTTTTCACAGGTTTGAAAAGTCTATATCCCCTGCAAATGACATGAGTATTAATTTCATTGACCAAAACAATGTAATATAAAAAATAGTTTTAAATGTTAATATGGATGATCAAAGGATATATAAGACCCATCCCTCTAAAAGAAATGGACTCTCAGTTAATATTTTGCATTTGATTATGAGTAATTTCTTCCATACCTGTATATAAACTTTTAAGTTACAACACCATCCTTGCAGTTTTGGTCTTTGATATCTGCTATTGCCTGATTCTTTTCTTCATCTATCAGTATGAACAAAAATGCCAATATCTGCCAAGGTTTTACATGCTCCATTTTTATGACATCGGATTCTGTGTAAGCAATAGGTGTCGATCTGTTCAGTGTGTGGAGGAGAAGGTGAAGTCATATCAGACTATTGCCGAACATGTGCTGGTGAAGGTCGCATTCGTGTGAAAAAGGATCTCAAAGTTAAAGTTCCTCCAGGAGTTAACAGTGGCAGCACCCTTCGTGTTCGTGGTGAGGGTGATGCTGGACCCAAAGGGTGAGCAATTTCTTTACTTTTTGAGTCCATCTCACTAATTTGTGGAAAGGCAATAGCTGAGTTGGATCTGTTTTGAAATGATGTTTGTTTTGCGCAAACAATCAAATTTAAGGGTATTCTGTGAGGATGACTTTATTTTATTAGAAGTTGATGTTGATTGTAGCATTTTCTAAGACAGGAACCTCCCTGTTGTTTGAAACCAAGGAGTATGTTTTTTGTTGACTAAAGACTTTCGTGACGCCAAATTTTATTAGCCAAGGTTGTTGGTTCTCTATATATGGTATAAATTTTTGTTCTAGAAATTCAAGTGGACAAGGATAAGCTGGCATTGAAATATGATAATATTTACAGGAAAGGTGACTACACAAACACATTGTTAATTTTAGCCTTAACCTAGCACCCAACAATTAGTTCCGGATAGATTACTTAAATTGAATAAATGCACAACTAAGTTATTTAATGGAACACTACAATGGAAGCAAAAACTGAAGCCAAACACATTGCACACGAAAGTATTTGGGTGAAAACCCTTGGAAAGACCCCGAAGGGAAAGCCAGTACCTTATTGATTTTATTAGATAAAATCCCGGGCTCTTGTCCTGGGATAATGGCCCACCTGAGGAAAATACAAATCAGCAAACAGCCAAGCCTTACAAACCTCAAGATTAGTCCTTCGATATTGCTGCTTGGCTGCTATCTCCCTTGTTGCCCCTTTGCTCCTTCCCTAGGCCCTTGCCCCTGCACACTTGGACGAAAGTCCTTCTCCACCCACTCAATGAGATCTCACTCACTCTTTCTGTGTGTGTATGTGTCTCCTCTCACATAGGCTGCCTTTTATAACTTTGAGTTTACCCTAAATACAAAACCCTAGATCTCCAAATTGATCAAGGGTTGAGATTAAATCTCACCTTCACTTTAGATCTAATGGCTAGGATTTATTTTAATTATTAATGCCAAATACTTAGGAATTTAATTAAATTAAACTCACATTAGTTACAAAAGTACATTCACTTTAATAATTAACTTATAAAGTGAATTTCCTAAGGTGAGGCATTACGTGTTAAAATTAATGTAGCTGCAAGAGTCATTCTCCGGGAGGATGGAAAGGATTCTAGTTGTGATCTAGGGCCCCCAGTACACTCCTGGGGTTCTTGGTCTGGGACCAAATAGTTAGAGCCATGGCAAAAGATCCTAGTTAGGGCTCCTAGTGTATTGCTGGGATAAGTCCTTAGATGTGTTCTAGGGCCCTTGGATGTGTTCCAAGGAATCCATGCTC
Source organism: Picea mariana (assembly GCA_032191745.1). Lineage (NCBI taxonomy): Eukaryota > Viridiplantae > Streptophyta > Pinopsida > Pinales > Pinaceae > Picea > Picea mariana. The sequence goes on along the minus strand of JASDQU010374943.1, from coordinate 55,015 downwards.
GATGCTTGGATTGATCCTTGGTTGTGTACCTTGGTGGATAAGACCCTAGTTGTGATCTAGGGCCTCCAGATGTATTCTGGGGTGTCGTGGTATGGGACTGGGCAGTTTCTTGGTTGAGTACCAAGCTGAGATGATGTGTGACCTTTTTCTCTCCCGGGATGGTTAATGTGACCTAGGAGCAGTTAAGAAGAAGGAAATGATCACATCATTCACCTTCCTCGTATGTTGGGATGATAAAAACTTATAAGTTATATCATGAGACTCATGTGGACATTTCTGCCATTAAAGAAGAACTTATCTTTTGACTTTGTCTTATTGTTTTGAAACCCCTGGCTTGAGTTACACCCCCCCTAATTGTTGTTTGGGTGTTGGTTCTGTTGCCGCCTTATACACACCTGGGAGATGTGGAATAAATCTTCAATCCACTCGGTGTGTCCTTGGGGGCAAGTGAGAGTTAAGGTGCTGTCACCTAATCCTCAACTCCTCTGTCTAGGCTAACTCCTAATGAAGCCAAGGGGGGTAGTCCCTAACAAATATACTAAGGCTTGAACTAAACTAAGTACAAGAAATGAATCTAGGAGTTTATTCTTTCATTAACCAACATAAAGCAAAAATATACATTGATCAATTATTCACCACGATATATATCAAACATACACTTGCATAAAAGGATACTTAAGACACAATTGTTAGATGCAAGTGAATTCAAATTTGCTTCCAAGTAAATGACTGAAAAAGAATGTGAAGCATATGGCTTTGCAAAATGTGTAAATGAGACCAGTGCCTTAAAGGTATAGTGGACAATGTAGATCGCGTATTTTATTAAGGTAAATTAATGGTAGATTAATGAAAGGTTGTGTGGCCTCTTTAGAGGCTACTTCTTTGTTTGGAAACTTGCGGAGAACTTACCGAAGCCCCAGGGACCTCACCAGTAAGTTCACTAAAGGTGCCAGATGTCCAAAACGGGTGGGAAGCCAAGTCCCGAGAGGGCTCGCCTTACTTCACACACTCCCTTTAGGCGTTTTTCCGCGCATTAAAGTAGCAACTATTGAGATTTCCTTAATTATTCTATCACCACTGAGTAGCCCAGCGTGTATGAAATTTACTCCTAGCAGATTGAGACTAGCTCGCTACTAGAAGGGTCAGGAACCGCACTGGGAGCTGAGGGGAGTTGTTTATTTTAAACAAATAAGCAAAATACTGAAATTGAAATGTTTTGTAATTACTAGAGTCTTCACTGACCAACCTCTTTGGAGGATCTGAGGAGACGGTTTATTGCCAAATTGAAAATTGCAAAAGACTTGAAGCTAACTAGCAACTAGTATTCTACTTTGTGAAAATGAAATCTAATCTAAATTTGTGATTTATTTTAACCTTTAGATGTGATTGTGAGTTTATTTTAGCAATTAAATCAAAGGAACAAAACTTGAAGCAAACTAGGCCAAAGATCCAAAAAACACACAACACACCCCCCCGGGGGGAAAAACAAAGTGAGGCCTCCTTTGGCTCACTGATTTTATTCTCTCGGTTACAATTGCTCTTTTGAAGAGTCTTTGGATCTCTTAAAATGAGATGTGGACCCTTATATATGGATCAAAGTGAAAGAAAAACTTTTTTACAATGTTTCTTGACAATACAGGGTCACTTTGAGGGTCTTGAAAGCTTCAAATCTTCAATATTTGGACTGAGTATCCCTTTATCCTTGCACAGACCTGCACAAAATAGAAAACAAACAAGATGCAAATATGCCCCAAAACACTTTAAAGGTGTCTTGAGGTGTTAGTAGTAAAAACCCAAATTTATCCTAAGTGAATTTATTGAAATTTGCAAGAAAGGAACCAAAGAATCAAGCTAGAAAGCTTGCTTCCTTGAGATCATTTGCTGCTGTTTTAAGACAGCAAACTCAGCAAACTAACAACACTAAATTTCCCAATATTTAATTGAAGTACTTTGGAAAAGAAACTACTTTTATCCTTTAAGAATTTAGAAGAAATAATTGATAAAACTAGTCTTTTCTAGTCTAGATCCTATGCTTCAAATTGAAACCTTTAGATGCAAAATGAATCTAGCTTTCTTCTATATGCAAGACTGAAATAAGATATATTTAACTTTAGATCAGATTCAAATCACTTGCATATATGATCTAAAGGTAACCAAAGAAATGATATTATATTGATAAAGAGAAAGAGAAAGATCTTCAAAGCCTTGAAACCTTGGGCAATGTTGGGTCTTCTTGATGAATCAAAGAGGGTCTCTTTGTCTTTCTTGAAATTTTGAAGGAGAAGAGAGTGCGACAATACCTTTCCTCCTCTTCAAGTTATGAGATCCTGCACATTTAGATATTTTTTGCCAAGAACTATCAGTAGAATAGTGTTACTTGCATAAAAAAATCTTAAGAAAGCATAAACATTAACCGAAATGAGTATGCAACATAAAATATTGATATACAAGAAACAACAAGATTATAAAACAGCCTAGCTCTTTTAATCTTACCCTTCTTGGAGACAACTCCACTTGAAGGCTACAATCTAACAATTAAGCAAGAAAAACAAAGCACATTACCTCACAAATTAGCACACCATTGACAAATGAGATCCACACATGAAGCTTGATCACCAAAAATTAGCCTCCAAAGCCTTTTATTCCAAAAATATTGATAGTACAAATGATATTACAATGGCACAAATCCCCAAGCTCTAACTAGTTTGTACAATGGGAGAGTGCTCTCTTATATAGCCAAAGGTGAAAAATGGGAGATGAGGAGGGCGCACCACTTGGAGAAGAGGGGCGCACCAATTGGAAGAGCAAGAGACGCCAAGTGTATGGGGTGGGGCTGCCACTTATCCCAAATCTCCCACGAATTGCCACATGAAGGGATTAGGTGGATAGGAAGTCACCACTTCTCAAAAGGTGGGTGAGTTCACATGTGGGTGCACCACCTCTCTCAAGGAGGGCGCACTTCCTCTTGGCTCACACTCGATAACTCATCCATGTCTTACCCAATCAATCTAAATCACATCTAAATTGCTTCTTGTGGCTGCCACATAGCCTTTTAGGCTTTATTTCATCTAAAAACATGTCCCTACATGTTTCCCCAAATTTAGCATTTGCTGATTTTATTTGATTTAATTTGACTTTTTGGGGTTTTTTGAGTAAAATTGATTTTTAAGTGATTAAAATCACTAATTTTACTCAACCAAGTGGGTACATAAGTAACGTGGGTGCTCTAGGTCCAAAACTGAGCACCCCCAAGGCATATGAAGTCCCCTAGTACCACTTTTTTAATACAACTTTATTTTTTAATAAAAAATTCCCGTTTTGCGGAAATTTTTTAATTAACCGAAAGAAATTAAAAACAATCCTAAGGGGGACTTAGCACATTTCCATAAGAATCTAGGAGTATGTTTAGCATGATAATATACATTAGACACTAGGCTTAGATCTATGCTAAGGCCTAACCATGAGTATACACTCCAACTCTGGAGGAATTGAGTGAAAAACTCATAAATTATAAATTGCCTGAAAATGACAAAATATAATTAATAAGTAAAAAAACACTTTAGAGTAACTACTCATGCCTAAGTCGAAGGTGGTTAAGACCTTTTACAAGTTCATCATGCAACATCTCTTATCACAATTTTTTATGGAAAATGTGAAAAAGTTGGTCTTATTGACCGATTGAACTTCTGAACTCTAAGTTTTGAACAATAATGTTCAATCTTTGGCGGCTCGCTGGAAGTCCATCCTAGTGCAACTTTGGTGGATAACAGATTCGATTCTTTGTAAAGAAAGCTAGCCACCTTGTTTTTGAAACCCCTCTCTTTGACTTGTCTTATTTTTCTTGTTGACCTTTGACTTGTCATTTAATATTTTAAAAGTTAAAATATTATTTATTTATTTGTTAGGGTTTAAACCTAACCCTAAAGTTAGGACTAATGAGCTAGCCCTAACCTACCTATCAAAACTATAAATTAAAGTGACCTATTCCTCACTCACTACACTCACAAGCTCTCTTAGCAGAGTTTTGGTCTGAGGTTTTTTTGTGGCTCTTTTGTTCAGTTTACTAAGTGGCTGCAACCCTTTTTGGACAGGTTTATCAGCTCCTTCTTTGTGTATTTTGGTCTTCTCCAGCCACCGAGGGTTTATCCTTTTCAGTCTTGATCTGCTTAGCATGCCACTGACCTAAAAAGGTCTTTCTAGCCAGCCATAAAGGATGTTTTTCTTGTTGTTCTGATACTTCTGTTGTGCCGCCATTGCTGCCCTCTTTGTGCTACCTTGCTGCCTTAGTATTGCTGTCTTAATTTTCTGCTGGTGCCATCCTTGAATGCTGCCTCTACTTGTCTACAAGTAGCCCTAGTAAGGGTTTGTTAGGGCTTCTCTGAAACTGCTGGTATCTCTGCCTTTGCTGTAGCAGTTTCTATGTTTCCTTCGCTGGATTTATTAAGGTTGTTAGTGGCCTCTCTTTCAGCGACTAGTTGGGACAATGGTGTCCCGTTGTAGCCCTATTACTTGATGATTGGCATGGCCTCTTGATTCTTAGCCAACTGGTTAGTTTTCTGATCTATTACCCTAAAAGTTCTTCTTGACAATTTGTCCTAAGGATCATGATGAGATCTACCCTGAGGGTTTGATCCATGATCCCTTAAAGCGTTTTCTAAGCATACATCAAAGAGGACAACAACAACATATCAGGTAATTTTGTTCTTTGTTTGGCTAAGGTAATACTCAGATTTATGTTATTAGATTTTACATCAGAATTTTTTAAATGTGTTGCTGATCCAGAATTATAGTAGCGAATGTTTAGAAATTAAATAAAATTACTTCTGTTTCTAGATAGTCTACATTTTGCCCTTAAATTCTAACATGGTATCAGAGTTTAGGGCATGAAAAGAACTCATTTGTGACAGACTTTTGAGCCTGCGTAGATCCACTATTAAGGGTTTGTTTTTTAGATCAGCAGTGAGTTTGTTTTATATCAGATCTCTTCTATATCAATTTTTAGTATGGCTTCATCTTCAGTCAAAGTAGAAGATAGGTTTGAAGGGGCTTCAAACTTCAATGCCTGGAAGGCTAGGGTCTTTAATATCCTAGAAGAAAATAACTTGGATGAACTGGTTACCAGAATGATGGAAGAACCTACTTCAAATGCAGGAAGAGCAGCCTATAAGAAGAGGCTGGCCAAAGTCAAGAGGGTCATTTTTGACTCAATTAAAGACAACATGATGCCTCTTATTGCTCATCTAAGGACAACAAAGGAATGCTTTGATGCCCTAGCCAATTTGTATGAAAAAGAAGGCCCCAACTCAAAAAAGGACCTTGAAGAAACAACTACGTACATTGAATATGGGAAAGGATGAAACCATCTCTGCCTTCTTTTCCAAAATTGCCCAAACAAGAGATCAACTTGCAGCAATTGGAGTTGTAGTAGATGATGATGATCTTGTCCAAACAACAATAGATGGCCTTCCAAAATCTTGGGAGACATTTCTCTCATCTGTAAATGGAAGAGAAGTTCAACCCAACTTCGAGAGATTATGGCATGATTGCTTGGAAGAAGAGGGCAGACTTAAAAGTAGAAATGAATCCTCCACTGTGAAAGACCATGCTCTTTTATCCAAAGCCAATAAATGGAAGAGGTTTCCTTAGCACAAAGGCAAAGGTAAGAAATCTTAAGGTAAGCACTCTCATCCTCACTCTCATTTATCTAGAGTAAGATGCTTTAATTGTAACAGGCTAGGTCATTATGCAAAAGATTGCAGGAACCCTCCTTCACAGTAGAAACAGAAAGGCAGGTTCCATGCTTCAGTTGCAATTGAGGAAGAAGAGCCTCAAAGAAAGAGAACCAGAGCTATTACTAAAGAACAAGAACAACACAGAGAAAGTTATCTTGTTTCAGCTCTCTTCGATGCTGTCACCAAATCAAAAGAAATTTGGTTAGTGGACAACGGGGCCTCGAAGCACATGACAAGCTTCAAACAGAACCTTGTGAACTACCGAGATAAGAAGTTCAATGTGAAGGTAGAATTGGGTGATGATGGCACTTATGCCATCAAAGGAATTGGATCAAGATCTTTTCATCTTCAGTCAGGTAATGTATTTCATATTGAAGAAATTCTTTATGTTCCTGGATTAAAGAATTTTTTTATCTCAGTTGCAGTTCTAGAAAGTAAAGGGTACACAGTAGCCTTCTTCAAAGGAAAGGCTCTTATGTGGCCCTCAAATGAAAGTATGAGCTCAACCATGACAATCAGAGCTCAAGAAGGTGGACTTTAGAAAGTCATTGGTCAAGTTATTCAAGCATTAGCTCATGAGATGATCAACCCCTGCGAATTATGGCACAAAAGGTTTGGACATTTCATCTATAATGCTCTCCGAGGTTTGCAAAAGATGGTAACGGGTATGCCAGTTTTTTCTTTTGAGCATGATAGTATTTGTAGAGGCTGTGCTCTTGGTAAAAATACAAAGAAAACCTACCCTCACAGAAATAGAAAAACTAATGGTATCTTAGATCTTATTCATTCTGATCTCTGTGGACCTATGACTACTCCGTCCATGAATGGTTGTCTTTATTATATCATTTTTATTGATGATTGCTCTCGTAAATCCTGGATTTATTTTCTGAAAACTAAGATGAATCTTTCAGTAAATTTAAGGATTTTAAGAATCTTGTTGAGAATCAGACAGGTAGACATATCCATGTTTTCAGAACAAACAATGGAAAGTAGTTTGACTCCCACAAGTATGATGATCTCTGTCGGGCTTCTGGGATTAAGAGGGAGCTGACCGTGCCTTATAATCCCCAACATAATGGGGTTGCAGAAAGAAAGAACAGGACAATTTGTGAGGCAGCCAGAGCTATGATGTATGATCAGAATCTTCCATTGTCTCTTTGGGCCAAAGCTGCAAGTACTGCAGTCTATCTTCAGAACAGGTGTCCTCATAAAGCCTTGGAAGAGAAAATTCCGGAAGAAGTCTTCACGGGTAAGAAGCCTTCAGTTGATCATTTGAGAATTTTTGGTAGTTTTGTCTACATTCATGTACCAAAAGAAAAGAGGACTAGGCTAGATCCCTCTGGAAAGAAAGGCACCTTTGTGGGGTACAGTGAGATCTCAAAAGCATATCGAATCTATGTACTAGGGAAAAATTATATAGAGGTCAGTAGAGATGTGATCTTCCGTGAGGAAGCTGCCTTTCATCATTCAAGAGAACTTCCCTGTGATACAGAGGAGCAGGAAGCTCCATCTCTAGAACTTTCAGATTCACAACTTTCAGATGAGCAGAGGGAGGAGGCCAGAGAGCCTTCAATGGATCCCATAAGGGATTTTGTTGAGTTTTCCCTAGAGTAACCTCCTGGCAAAAGGAAGCCAACATGGTGCCATGAAATTTTAAAGGAAGCAGAAAAGCATGTAGCACCTAAAGGTACTCTCAAAGAAAGCAAGAAGGCAGATAAGTACTCCGATTTGATAGCTCAGTTGAATCTTGTGATTGACTTAGAACCTTCCACTTTTGATGAGGTTGCCAAACATAATGTGTGGAAGGATGCCATGATAGAAGAATACAAGTCAATATTGAAAAATGATGTATGGGAAGTTGTCCCAAGACCTCAAGGAAAATCAGTAATAACCTCTAAATGGATTTACAAAATAAAGCATACAACAGATGGTAGTGTTCAAAAATTCAAAGCTAGAATTGTGGTTCGTGGTTTCTCTAAGAAAGAAGGAATTGATTATGATGAGATCTTTGCTCCTGTTGCCAGGTATACCTCTATCAGAATCATCATTTCTCTTGTTTCAGTCTTTAATTGGAAACTTAACCAAATGGATGTTAAGACTGCCTTTCTTAATGGTGAAGTTGAGCAAGAGGTTTATATTGAGCAGCCTGAGGGTTTTGTGATCCATGGGAAAGAATCCCATGTTTGCAAACTCAAGAAAGCCTTGTATGGATTGAAACAGGCTCTGAGAGCTTGGTATGGAAGAATTGACAGTTTTCTTTAGAGTCTTGGGTTCTCCAAGAGTATAGCAGATCCTAATCTTTATATAAAGATTGTGAAGAATCATTCTGTTATCTTGGTTCTATATGTGGATGATTTGTTCCTTACTGGGGAGGAACATCCGATAGCTCAGACTAAGAGGGAGTTATCAACAGAGTTTGAAATGAAGGACTTGGGTCTTATGCATTACTTTCTTGGTTTAGAAGTGTGGTAGAGACCTGGTGAGATCTTTCTCTCACAAGGTAAGTATGCAGTTGATGTGCTTCGCAGATTTGGGATGCTGGACTGTAAGTCCATGACTACACCTATGATTTCTAACCTGAAGAAGTTACATGATTAAGCTACAGGTTAAGATCCATAAGACCCTACAGTATATCATCAGATTATTGGGTCCTTGATGTATCTAGTACACATCAGACCAGACATTTGTTACGCAGTGAATGCCCTCAATCAGTTCATGTGTGAGCCGAAACACATTCATATGGTTGCTGCTAAACATATTCTCAGATATGTTCGAGGGACTATAGCCTATGGGCTCAGATACACTTCTAGTGGAGGTGTAATGCTTCATGGCTATACAAATTCAGATTGGATGGGAAGTACAGTGGATCGAAAGAGCACTTCCAGATATTATTTCAGTTTGGGTTCAACTATGATCCCCTGGTCTAGCAGGAAGCAGGGCTCCATGCCTAAAGCACTGCATGTTGTTGATTGCAACTTCATGAGACATTCTCCAGGTCGTTCTCCTCTAGACTGAGTTGAGACGATCTGTGAGAGAGCCCATGTGATGGGTGTGTCACACTCCTTTGGACTGAGTTGAGATGACATGTGGTCCCTTGTCGTGCTCCTCTGGACTGAGTTGAGACGACTTGAGATGGTCTCCTGTCAGACTCCTATGGACTTAGTTGAGTTGATTTGAGATGGCTCTCCATATGGTACTCCTATGGACTTAGTTGAGTTGATCTGTTGGGAGTGACGTCCCTGTGGCTGAGCACAGGTGGACGTGTACCTAGTGGCTGAGCACTAGAGGATGTGTGGATACCTTGCTATATTGTCTGAGAGTAAGATTTGTTGTAACCCTAATTTGTGTTGTAAAGGGTACAAGTCGGCCCCACCATTTAAAAGATAATTAATATTGTGTAAAGATTAATTATATTATTTAGTTGAACAGGTTGGCCCTATTGTGCTAATAGACACATCCTTTTGATGTGCTAGGTCTTGTATAAATAAGAGTAGATCCCCATTGTGGATCTCACTCACTCACACTTCATTGTAACATTCTCTCAAGCTAGTTATACGACTGAATTGCGCACTTCTCTTAGGCGCAAGTTTCTAGGTCATAGTGTTAGCTTTTTAGCTCGGGAGGTACTCCGCATGTTTTGTCTTGTATGCAGATGTTACCTTATGTTGACGCTGTTGAAATAATGTAACTGCAAAGTGTATTCTAATTATTATTGTGGAATTATTCATTAGATCAACCCCTATTGCGGATTGATCATGTCGGCTATTGTAAAAGACCAAATCCCCTTTTGCGGATTGGTCAAAACATAATTGTAATTGGCAGAATAAGAATTCGGCCCCAGAATATATTAAAGAGGCCTCAGAATATATTAAAGGTGGTTATAACCACCCAGATTGAGAAGTCGGCCCTGCCAGTGAAGAGACACTTCCACACGTGCCAGAATTGTATAAATAAGGAGGTTAGCGCCTCACTTAGACACACACTCACTTGTTCATTGAGAGACAAGTTTCAGAGCTGCAGTTGGAGAGAGAGAGAG
>JASDQU010374942.1:77112-117542 GCA_032191745.1 Picea mariana | reverse complement strand
GTACATGTTGAGTACATGGTTGAGACAAGTAGTTGATGAGTTGGCACACATACATGAGGTGTATAGTTGATGATGTTGGTACATATTGATGAGTCATAGTTGATGAGTAGTTGACACATGATTGGTACATACTTCGTACATGGTTGGATGCACTTGTTTATGGTACAGGTTGATTATAGGTTGGTGCATGGTTGATGCTCTTGTTTATGGTACAGGTTGATTACAGGTTGAGGTACAGGTTGATGCATGGTTTAGATTTATTGGTACAGGTTTACAGTGGTATATCTCACAGTGATAGTGTGACAGTGGTTCCATCATTCTACTTCTACTTCAAGTTGACAGGACGGAGCAAGGACAGGTGGTTGTAACCACCTTCTGATTATAGCCGAAGAACATTGGGGGTTGTAACCTCCTTCTGGTTGTAGCTAGAGAATTGGGGAGTTGGAGCTTCCCTCAGGTTGTAGCTTGAGAAACTAAAGGGTTGGAGCCTCCTTCTAGTTGCAGCTGGAAAACAAAGGAAGTTGGTGCTTCCAATGAATGTAATTCTTCAAGACATATAAGAAAAATAATTTCGTGGTTTTCTCCCAATTTGGGTTTCCACGTAAAACACTGGTGTACTGTGTATATGTGTGATTGTTTATTTCTTACTGCTCATTATTGGATAATAATTCTACATTGATATAACATTTGAAGAAAAAAGATTATAATTACGCTATTACTGATTCACCCCCCCTCTCAGTAATCCAACACGAAGTGTTTGGTTGACCACTCTAAATCAACAATCTAAAAGTGGTGATACTAAAACAACCTAAGGCTAACTATACAAAAAAACACTCCAATAAAAATTCCTAAGAGAAATATCGCAAGCAAACAACTTTTCAAAATCTTCAGCCCAGGTGGATAAGGTCCTGAGTTGAAAGTAATGAAAAAGTGGAAAGGGACCTTCCGGACAAAGGCACAGGTTGATTAAGTCCCGTGGACCCATGAATGAAAGAATGAGAAGTAGTTAAGTCGACATCCACCGACCGACCTTATCCGATGCAAGCACCCACGCTTCGCAGGGCACCCTCCAACAATATTGAAATGTGTGATACAAAATATGCACCATGTACCATGATAAACCCCCACAATCACCTCTAAGATCCATAGGAAAAGAAACTAAGTTCACCAACTCACAGTCAATGTTTGAGGGGGTACAGTCGACAGTCGAGATCGAACTTATGAGAAAGCTAACTAAGTCTGAAGCTCTTTTAGAGGTTTGTCTACAAAAGGGATAGTGTCACTTCAGAAAATCTCAAACTAGGTCCGAATCTCCAGAAGACTGATGCCAAGAGGGCCAATATCACTTCAGGAAAACTTCAACCAGGTTCAAATTTGCAGAGGAATAATTCCAAATGAGTTGGTGTCACTTTAGGAAATATCCCCATTATATGATCTCTCCACTACGCTCAATCAAGCTGAGGGGATATCTCCTCGACTCTCCTTTACGTTGCCTCATTTTTGAATCCTGTGTTCGAGGAGCTTCCCAACTATACTTATATGACAGTTGGATTTGAATCTCCCTAAATCAGACTCCTATGTTTGTTCAATGGAATTTGAGAGTTATCTCTCCAATCCTAATCCAAGGCCCTAACCCTAAACTTGTTTGTGAATCCTATAAACAAAGTCTAGTACATTTAAAGTTTAGCGTCCGTTTTAGCAGTTGTTCTTTACTCAAAGGATATGGAGGTGCAACTGATGTTGTTTGAGACTCTTGCAAAAATGAAACTTCTAAGAACATTGACAAATATAACTTTACAATAATTATTCAATGAAAAACAATTTCAAAAAAGAAAATGCATGAACAATCCTTCAAACCTTGAAATGCAAATTTTCCTTTGCTAGTATCTTTTTCTTTTTCAAATAACAATGCAAACAATGAAAAGAAATAAAGAGACCTAACTATAAAAAAATAGGTTTTTTCATTTTCTTTTAGTTTCTACGAAAGCAAGCAGCATGCCTAAAGACCCGAGTGCTAGTAGGCAAATTCTTTTCTTGAAAAGTTTAGAGATAAGGGAACCAAAGAAGAATTACCAACAAACAAGTAGTTTTGTCTTTTTTGTTACTAAAAGAAATGAAATGCAAATGGGATGCGGTTTTCCTTTTTATTTTATGAAAAAAGGGAAGAATAAAACAAACAATCAAGAATCATTGAAAAACAACAATCAAATTGGAAACTCAACCCAACCACACACGACTAACTTTTCGACCCACCTAAAGAACCTTATAACCAAAAGACTAACATAAGAAAGATATTTTAGTTGATTTGAGAGTTTTCAGAGACTTAACACAACCTTCAGAGGCAAAAGAAAACCCAACAGGCTCAAATTGTGCTAAAGAACCAAACCAGATCCTCCAAAACTGAGAGAAAGACTCGAAAATTCCAATTCTTACACAGGTCCGTGACTGTGTACACCAGGACTCGCATATATTTGTGGGTCATACAAAGGAAAATCACAGATATCTACTACTCTTAAAGGCACAAAGTGTAGATGCACCAGTAAAAATTGAAATATAAAAAAGTCAATCTAGAAGGAGACTTCTAGAAACTTTGGACAAAGTTTCTAGATGGAAAATGATTTGAAAAGAAATCCTAGAAAACAAGGAAAGTTACATAAATCAAAGACAACACAAGACACCCTAAGCCCGACCCAAACTAGGAGAAGAGATCCCTAGTATGGTCGACAATTCTGTTATTATATTTTTCCCCTGTGAGCTTGGGTCATCTCACAACAGAGTAAGACCATATGTAAAAGACAAAACCTGCCCTCATACACAACAATGCTATAAGAAAATAACTACTTTGAGGAGAGAAAGAGAGAAGGAGAGAAGGAGAGACTTCACACCTTGTATCCTACATCTGATGTCGATCCTCACTTTCCACCTTTTATTTTTCTCCTAATCTCCACTGGTATTAACCTGCAAAAGAAGACCAAGTCTATGCTGCAACAAGGTAGTTATGAACTCAAATCTTACATATAATGTGCAAACATCCAAATATTAGAATCAAAATAACATATATAAACAGATTGAATCAATTTACACATGTATGGAGGGAAACATAACTCTTTTATTGAAAACGATGAAACTGGGTAGTTACAACCTACTTCTAACCGTTGACACTGCCTAGAAGCCAACCGCCTAGGTTCCTCCACTGGTCCTTCAAGCATCAAATCAACATGATGGGTCTTTCTTAGATGACTCGAAAGGGATAGGAACACACCCTACAACCACATACGTGATAGGAAGGAATGCGGGAAAACAAGTTCCAGATCAAGGGGATGCTACTCAGAGGATCAAGGAAAGTAGGGAACCTTGCAAATTCGTCAACATAATATTACACCTAGGTTGTCCCCCTCATCCATGCCCTGAAAGGTGCCTTTATACCATCCTCAAGGGGTCGAGGTGGTTAAATTCTGCCGTGTATAGGCGAAGGGGAGTTTGAGAACGAGCCCCACTGAAAAAGCCACCCAAAAATGTGGAATACTTTATTTTTTCATATTTTTTGAGGGCATCCGTGAGTTGCAAACTAACAAGGCATGGACATTCGCAGTTTTCACATGGGTGAACCACAGATGGCAAGAAAAAAGTTGTTTTTTATATGAGTTTGATGAAGGAAGATGGGATTTAAGTCTGCAAGCTAGGAAAAGAACGAGGCCATCTCACAAATGCAATTGATGTGTCAATTTGTAGTATAACCATTATCTCGAATGTTTAGAACAAGAGGATGTGCGTAAGTCTTTGCATGTGGCTCCTAAGATGCATGCTCTTTCAATGGATTTTCTGTTGGCTTTGTCTTGTCAATCTCTTGCATTCATTCTTTTCAATCTTTATTTATCCTAAATATGACCTCCAATTTAGTCCATACTTCATTTGGAATTGAGAGTGAATCAACATGATACTAAATTTTAGGAGAAAGAGACATGTAGATAAGTCCTATTACCCCCAACCTAGGGGTAACAAAGGAGATCATGTCTCGAGGACCACAGGTTATATACATGGAGTGTCGAGAGCTAGATGGACAGAGCGTAGCCATGGAGGGGCCCTTCTTTTCAGTAATACATCCTACACATCGCCAATAGTAGCATCCACCCCACCGGCCTGGTTCCTACAAGGAAGTGGGTCTTGCTCCATGAGGTAATGAGTCTAGGTATCATGGTACGTATCACTTTGATATTTAAAGCATTTAAACATGTTGCAAAGGATCTTTCTTTATTTCAGCACATTTGCTTGGAATTTATGCTCTTTGCCTTATTTAAACTTGAGGGGGTTCTCATTGTGTCCTAGTAAGTTGGTTGCCCTCAGAAATAGGTTGCTACTAGGTGGTTCCTTGAAAATTCATCCTCCGTTCCCTACCATACTTGTCACTTTCCATACCTTTTTCCTCCATCTCCCTAGCCTTTTGAGATCTTTGGGTGTATTGATACAAGAAGGGATTGTACCTTACCTCATGGGAAGAAGGGGTTGAAGGCCTAGAGGGTAAAAGTAGCTTCCCAAACCTAAATTTGGCAAGTTGTATAAAGTCCTTGAGCATTTGTTTGGTTTAGGGGGGTTTGATGCACATGTTCGAGTGCTTTGATTATCATATGTGATTTACTTTCTATGATACTTATGACTCATGGACCCTTGGAGGGTGCACTTTTTGTCTTTGCAGGAATTTTCCTGGTTGATGTATATTCATGAGGAGATGACCAGTTCAGACCTTCATGAGGGCTTAGAGCCCATGGATGGATGTTGAAACCCCAAGCCTAGGGCATGATATGGGTTATTGATTTGCACATTGAAGAAGGAAGTTGTTGCTTTTGGAGGCACTCTGGCAGGCATAGATGGATGAGTTCCACTTCTCTTCACTTGGATGATGGCCTTGGGAGGCCTAGAGACCACCCACCTATCCCATGACATAATCATTTGGGCTAGGGTTTCATGGAGATTATATTCTAGTGAAAGACAGGACACTTGACACAACGTTTGGCACTTGATGGCATGATATGGCGCTTGGAGGCCCAACGTTCCACTTTTCAAGGATAAATGTCCCACCTTAGACCTCAACATCACCTTAGAATGGGCGTGATGTCACCCTGCTAGTGTTTTATTGATGTATTTTTGAAAAAAAAGGGCAAATTGATCAGGTCGACCCTATAATTTTGAACTAAAGTTAATTTTAAAGTAAATTTTGTATAAATAAACAAAAAGTGACATTCATTTTCATCATAAATCTCACTTGGTGAGAGGAGAGGTCTGAAATTTGCGCCCGATTTGGGAGTTTTTGGCAGAAATAACGAGGCACACTTGTGCTGGAGGCTAAATTTTGCAACTTGGATCATTTTTTTGGTGAAGTTAATTGGAAATCTAGGGTTTTATGGATTGATTATTCTTGGTGAAGTAAGTGAATATGCAATTGCCATTTCATTTTGAATGGTTATGGTATATTTGCTTATTCATGTTAAAGATTATGAAATTTCTTGCTTGAAAAACCCTAGGAGTAAAGGACTTATGGTGCTACTTCTTTGCTCTTCATTTGCTAGACTTTACTATAGTGATTTGATCTAGACAAACTTCTAAAGCTCTAAAGGGCTATCACTTTGGAATGCATTGTCTAGTTGTTGTTGCTCTTAATATCTTTCAATAGTCTAAGGAGGAGGAAGGCACTAGAGCCTAGAAGTGCCTACTCTCTAGTATCTCACCTCCCTAAAGATGGGATCCTAGAAGACTTAAGGTGTTACTCTTCTAAGATTTACCCTTTACTTAGACAAGTATAAACATTGTTGTTATTGACTCCAAGTGAAAGCCACCACCTATTGACTCCATTACCCCCATAAAGGCACTAGTCTTCACCTCTTTCCTCTTTGAGAAATCAAACCATCCTTTAAACCTTGAACTTATACCTTCATTAAATGCCACTAACACTAACTTAGCCTAGTGAACTAACCCTATTTTGTTTTTTTATAACTTCTGTTACAACTGTTATTTTTTAGCAGCCCTGTCAAGCTTATTGCTAGTCAAATCATTCCAGAATTTGCATATAACATATTGCTATCATTCAAGAGTTAAAGTGTTATATTCCATTGTCTTTAAGTACATTTTCTGAATGATATATAGCAATTGTCATACATTATCATTGATGTTGTTATAAGTGTGTGCTACAACCATCTTAAAGCATCAAATTTTCTGCATAGTTGAATGTTATTGCTAGCTAAACACTTCAGATTTTGTTCATGACATAATATTGTCCTTCTAAGTGCTATATTTCATTGTCTTTAAAGAGCATTTTTTGAAGCATATATTGCAACTGTCATATAGTTATTATTGTTGTTATAAACTTATTAATTGCTAGCATTTATATCACTGATTTATTGTCTTATTGAAGCACTAATATCATTTTGTACTTGAAACTTCCATATGTTTGCTTGTTGTCTTGTTCCAGGCAAGTACACGTCATCTTTACACTTGCTTCATCCCTTTGAGACATAAAATTTGTGATATCTTTGACTTAAGTGACCAGTGAGAGGGGGGATCTTTACATATTTTCTTTGTTTCATGTTAAGCCCTAAATAGTGGCACATTACCCCTTAATTGGGGCATATTACATTAGTATTGTTATTTTATTTATGTTGGCTTGGGTCCATTAATTGTAATTGTACCTCCTAGTATCCTATATATACCAAGGAGACCTTTTCATTTGGAATCATCTTGTATTTGTAAATTTGTGTGGTGTATAAGAAGGTTTCCCCTTCGAAGAGGCTTATTTTATGAAATTCTCTCTTTTTCAAGGCGTTGAGTACTTATTCTAAGGTTTTTATGCTATTTTGGTATTTCATACTTAACATTTGGTATCAGAGCTCAAGGTCTTGGAGTTTCCCTGCTGCATTTGAGACACCTTGGAATTTTGACTATAACTTTTTTTATATGATGTTTCAAAACAACCTCCTTGGAGTATATTTAGTAGACAGATCATGATACTTGGGGTTAAAATTTAAGTTACCGAGGCTTTATACTTTTGGAGATATATCTTGTGTACGATAGGGTTCTGGAATCATCCTGAATTTAGACATCGTGGAATTTTCGCTATAAATTTTTTCTGTGATGTTTCAGACCTTGAAACTAAGAGGATATTCAAATAAATTATGAAGGTAGTTTTGATAAAAATTTCATCTTCTGGGTCATCCTACTTTTGGAGATACACCCTGTGTAAGATAGGGTAGTTGACTAGTCTTATTAACTAGTCTCAAACAGGTGTTCTCGGTAAAATAGTGATATCTTGTTCAATGAGTATCCAAATTAAGTGAGACCAATTGCATTAGATAACGGATAGTCTGTAGTATTTCTGTTGTAAGTTTCAGAATCAAATATCATACATTTTCTTCATGGCACGCTTTACAAGTACGCTCTCTTGGAAGGGACAACAATCAACAAGGTGTGGGAAGTTACCATAACTTCCACTTGGTACATCCAATTTTGATCAAACCCATGGAATTGCAGAGAAGGCTTATCAGAGAACTATGGAACAAAATTCAGACCCAGAAGGGCTGAAATTTTGGAGATACAACAAAAGAAAGATTGTCTAGCAGAACCACCTCCACATCAAGGTTTAAAAGTGATACTTAGCCAACATGCCACCAAAAAAGGGAACTTCTACACCAAATAAGCCTTTAGACAGTCCTACTTGGACTCTTGATGAAGGTGAAGAAATGTGTAGGGACATAAATGATTTACAAAATAAGGTGTTGAGGAAAATATATGAATTTATCTTACTCAAACATTTTTGAATCTTGCTTGGCTAAGGCAAGATAGTCAAGAATATTACCCTATGTTTATAGCCTCAAAAAGTGCTTTCCAATCCACAAGTATTAATTACAAGGGCTTAGGCTGATTTTTTAAGATAAAAGATTGTTGCAAAATATATTAATTACAAGGGCTTAGGCTGATTTTTTAAGATAAAAGATTGTTGCAAAATATAACATTTTTATATAATTTTATGAATATAACAGATTGCAAAAAGTAAATGTGGAGATCAAAAGAAAAAATACCAAGTCACATATTAACATAGCTGAGTCAGAATAGCAATCGTTTTATTTCATTTCAATAAATCAAAAGATCGTTCTCTTTACAAATATCTCTGTGGGGACATGGACCAAGGTCAAACTTAGATATCCCCGATGAAAACCATACAAAAGGACTCTGACAAGAAGTAAAAATTGAACTTTAAAATCTAGATCAGCTTGCCACAGACTACTTCCCACTTGACTTTGCACAATATCCTTTATCATTCATGAAAATCAATTCATAAAAAAACAATTCTACACAGACTATCAAAGATAGATCAACACCTATAAAACAAGCATCTGAATGATATGGTTCAACTTTGAACCTTGCTCTCTACAATAGGACCCTACTGTCATAAAAGAGAATTAGGCTTTTAATGAATAGAAGAATGAATGAAAACTGAACTATCTCAATAAATCTCAAGAGAAAACATTAGTATGCTTTCTCCTTCTATTCTCCTCTTGTTCTTCCTTCTCATTTGGCTTTTATGCATTCCAAATTAGTTGAAGTAGAAAAATTAATAATAATAATAATAAAGGGTCTTTTTATTAAATAATAACTAGTAGGTGGGGCCCCTTGTGACTCCCTTTTATTCCTTAACAAAAATAAACATAATTACACAATCAATCAAACACATGCCTCCTTGTGGCTCCCATAATCATTTCCACAATTTGAAGTTTAAATATTAGAGATATTTCAAATTATATCCAAAACACATAAATATCCACAATATCCAAAAATAGTTTGCTATCCAAAACTTTCAGTAGTCCACTGTACTCAATAAATCAATAATAAACACATAATCAAAAACCATATTTGCCACTTTGAGAGGAAATTTTTCCTTTGTTGCTGCTATCTCCTTTTGACTTTCCTGAATTAGCCTTAGGTTGGGTAGAAACTTGAGGCTTGATCTCACTAATGACATGGGAACAATCATCTCTCAAGTGCATACGTGATGATACTGACTTGGCTGAGTCACTTGAAGGAGAGAAGGGGGCAATGACAACTTTACCTTTATCATGCACGTGATGAGCCTCGGTTTTGAGTCTTTTGCTTGAATGGGAGGATTGTACAGGTGAGTGTTTTAGAGCAATCTGAAAATTTGGGTTAACAAGTGGAGGAGGAAGAGGTAATGACAAATTTGGCCAGCCACGATGGTGGGAGACTGCTGGGTGAACAATCTCCTGCCATCCATCATTCTTGGGAACTTCAGGTTGCAAAGATACACGGGGAGGCACAGGGATACCATGAACATGCTAGGGATGGAAGGGAGGCCTCTATGGCCTAGGCTGGACTATCCCTTGTCCAATCCAATCAAAAAATCCATCTTGAAAGAGCTGGTTTAACTCTTGAGGATCGACATCGAAATGTATTGAGAATCTAGGCCTTATAGGCCCTCTGTTCCAATTCATTCTGCCTCTATTGTTTCGTCCATGACTTCCTTTGGTGAAGAAGCTCATCATGTATAAAAAAATTAATAGCAACTAGCTCTTAACATACCATACATGAAATTCACTTAATATGAAACAAAGTTTGGCTCAACAATCACATCAGACCCATGCAATCCAATCCATAAAATTTATTTAATAATTGTCAAATGAGTAGAGGGTGAAATAGGGTTCATGGGATACCTGAGGGGATTGTATTGAACGGAAAGTGATATCATGACAGGGAGTAAGAACACGATTACTACTTGACAATTGATTAAATAATTATCTGTGCAACAATACCAAAACATATTGACTTCCATCTATCTCTATGTCATTTTTTATCACTGTCATATAGAGTTTTAATTTAATTTTAGTGAATAGGGTGTGCAAGCTAAATTTGTGATCATGAGGGGATTTATAATGAGTGAAAAAGTGAGAAAATGAGAGGGAAATGACGTATAATGTCCATAAACTAATCAAATCAAACAACTATCATAAATCTATTTTAAATTCAATCCAAAAAGCATCCACTTCCAAGACCAAAACATTCACTGTTCCTCAATTGCATATAAACTACTTATTGTCTCAAAAAAACAATTTAATTTCCCAAAATCCTTCAATTTATAACAGTCTGTGTATTATGACTTATGTAAACATTTCCACTTCAACAATAACAATATAACCATTCGAATCACAATACTGCATGTGCCAACAATGATCTCTTCTTTTTAAAATAAACAAAACATGCACAACGATCATTGTTATCTATGTCCAACATTCATCCTTGGTAGTCAATAATAGATCCAGGATAAACAATCAACAATCATTGTCCTCTAACAAAAATCAGGCCCGATTCAATTTTCCATATGTCTGTTTTTAAATCTAGATAGAACCAAAGCATGTTTAATGCATCAACCAAACACACAGGTCTTTGATAAAATAATGGACATAATCTTGAATCAACAACAACAATCAACCAAAAAATGTAACCCTGAGCTTGATCTTCGTGTGCATCAATATATACAGACTGCCTTTTAAAAGGAATGACCCACAAAACCATATGATGTATAAAGAGAACATAACGATATTGCCACATAGGTATCTCTTCTAAACTTTGACATAATCATGATCGTGCTTGGTGAAATAATCATTCACACATGCGCCTTCTTAACTTAAATGTAATCATGATCATGCTATTATTAAACACAATAATAAAGACCATAATCGACTTGAAGGGTAGCTCTCAGGCTGTAGGTAACCATATTTTATTTCTATTCAAACAAATTCATCACATGAGAGGACACACAAAGATTCGACCAAGAGATGGTTTTTGAAGCGAGGGATCCTGTGCCTTTAAAATAATCATTAAACCCAAAATCTTGACAAACCCCAGGAGGTGCCCGAGGAAGGTAGAAACAAGTCAGACTCCAAGTCAGGCTCTTTAAAAATTAAATGCATAGAGGTAGAAACATAGAGAGGTCATATCCTTTTCATCCTCAATAATTTACCATCGAGAAGCAACCACAAATAATCTTAAAAAATAACTAGCCATGCTTTTTAAAAAATACCATAGTCCTTCAACTTAAAATTCCAAGATCTTGACAGAACCATAAGAGAATTCCCAAGTGGAAAACAAGGAAATATGAGTTCAATAACCCATTCACACACAGAAGCCTCTAACACTTTTTTTTTGCAGAGAGGAACGAGGGTTAATTTAACAATGAAGGGTAGTCGAAAACATACAGAAATCATGTTTCTGTCCAACACCTAGGAGGTCGTAACTTTGGAAAACAATTGACAGTGAAGCCTCACAACACACAATCATCATTATAACAGAGATGAGAGGAGGGAGTGTGTAAATTCTTTGTGAAAAGAAGGCCAGAACACAACTCGTATCCAGTGATACATACACAAGCCTCTATTAAACAATTTGGGCCAACCAAGATTGGTCTGTGAAAATATTTTAGTGAAATGATAGTGAAGAACAAGCCATTAAACAATAGCTCGGGGTTTAGACAAAATAACCACACCAATTGTCGACATTTTCATTGCAACTTGGATAAAGAATCACGACAATGACCGAGAGGGAAAAAGAGTTGGCAACCATTGATACACAGATTGGTGGTTAAAACCCCTCAACAATAAAACTCAAATCCCATTGCACCACTGTTACCATTTTTCATATAGATTCATCATAAGAAACCAAGCTGACTGAGCCAATAACCAATGAGCAGATTTTACAATCAATAACACCCATTGCTTCACTTAAAAAATGCGAACATTTCGCAGTAATCATAGAGAAGCCAAAACACAATATTGACACACAGTCGAAAAACTCAAGAAAACACAGAATCCATGCAATCCTGAGCCACCATTTGATTCATAATACAAAGAGTCCATCATGGATTGAAAGCAACGAGCCATACCTGTGAGAAAATCGCTTAAATGACGAGTTGGTCGAGTTTTTCCTTTCCAAAACTGAAATCGCGGAGCTTCTACAACCAACAGAGCAACACTGCAACTATGCTAGGGTGACAGGCTCAAGGGAGGTTTGGAGTGACATGTAGTAAATGCACGTCGCTTCCTCACTTGGCCCCATTCAATTCCATGTACGATCCAACCCACTAACATAACATCCACCATTAAAATCAAACCATATCCAATCTAAATTCAATGCCATATCACTTGTATAGATCCGATACCATATCTATTGTATAGTGCGCCACCCAAGATATATACGTTAACCTTATGCCATAAATTCAACAATAATCATATATTAATGTTACCATATGTGCCTTCATTCAACTCTTTAATAAAAATTGCATAATCCTTTAACTAAAACACATAGTATAATAACTAGGTCCACCATTTCACAAAGATTTTTACATAATCTTTTTGCCATAGATTTATAACTTTTCCATATTTTTTTCCTTTTGTTTTGATCAAGCTCCCATTTTATTGATTTTTTGCATAAATCATATATAGATTAGTAATCAATGTATGGATTAGTAATCAAATTTATAACATAACATAACATAACATAACACCTGTAAACAACATGATCCTCATACCCATGGAACTGCTCTGTATCGCAAGTAAATACCAACAACGTTTAGCAATAATGCATCAACCACCCATTTATCACATCAAATGAAACCAAGACTACATCATCAACTATATAGGACTGTGTAGGTAACATCATAACAACAACAACATATAAGTGTAACATGTCTATCTTTGCGCCTTTAGTCTACAAGGGGATCCCACCTATTAGTTAAATATTATCATCATAAATAAATAATAGTGCTTAGCAATCCTTTGCGGGCAGAATTCATCGTTGTGATTTTAATCGTCAACAAACTTGCGATTCCAACGAGAAATCTGTTTCCAATAGATTAAGAACTTATAATTTCTAGTTTTGTGGATCAGTAAACATCAGATCAAGAAGATATACATCAAAATGATTATGCAACAGGGGGAAGTGAGCGGATTTAAGCGAAAAATGACTAGGATTTTGGGAATAACTCATGGAAAGTGTTAAGTATGAGGGGGTTTATCCTTGTAAGTATAATCATAATAAAGCGTTCTTGAATTCAAGGAGAAAAACTTTATAGTATGCTCTTTTGAATCTTGGAGCGGATGGAAGAAAAGGAAAGCATAAGAGGGATACAACCAACTATCTTATAAAACAACAGTTGAAGTAGATAACAATTTCAATGATGCTTTCAAGGGGAACATCATGACAACTATGTAACTTGATTGTTATTGATTAACAATACTTTGCAGAATAACGTCGTTGTGGAAAAACTGATCCAACATTTTATTTTGACATGAAATGAAGTCAAATAAAAGAAACAAAATAATAAGAAATGACATAACAGAAATGAAATAACAGAAATGTAAAATCGAAGCAAATAAAACAAACTATAATACAAAAAACATTCCATACAATGTTAAAACCTTCAAGTTGGTTCCACGTAGTGTTTTAAGTGGGAACCATTAGTGCTATAGGAGAACAATCGCTCTTGTAAGTCCTTTAGGATTGTGAGAATTTGTTCCCAGGACAAAAGCGATCTTAAAAGGACCCAACCATAATTTTTGGAACTTTGAATGCCTTCCTCTATCAGCATGACCTGAATCCCACAACAATACCTTCTCATCAACTTTAAATTTGTTATCCTTGACACTTTTGTTGAAATATATTTTAATAGTTTGTTGTCTTCTCTTTATATTATCCAAGGCAAACTTCCTTCGCTCCTCTAAAGCCAAAAGTGCATTCATTCTTTGAGAAACATTAGAATAATTTAGTTCTTCAACCTATAGCATTAACCTTAGGGAGGAAAGTTCCATCTCGGTAGGCAGAATGGCTTCTTGACCATAAACAAGCTCACCTTGGTGGTAGTGCGATCTGCCCAAAGGGCGTAAGTGAGGAGAGTGTGCCATTGACGAGGCTTATCTTCATTGAGCCTCTTGATAATTCTAACCAATTTCTTGTTTGTAGACTTGGCCTACCCATTTCCTTGGGGATAATAGGCTGATGAGGTAAAATGTTTAACCCCCAATTTAGCTAAAAACTGGGTCATCTTAGCAAAAATAAAAGCGGGACCATTGTCTGTAATAATTTCCAAAGGAAGACCAAATCTGGAAAAAATACTAGTTTCAAGAAAAGAAATCACCTACTCACCCTGCAAATGCTTAAGTGGGACAACTTCAGTCCATTTCGTAAAATAGTTTGTAGTTGTTAAGATGAAAACTTGCCCCGCTGAAGATGAAGGATTAATAGGACCAATAAAGTCCAAACCCCATTTTGAAAAAGGAAAGTCAGGGAGGACAGGTTGTAAAGGCATGGCTGAAAGGTGTTCTTTCCCAACAAACTTCTGGCATTCGTCACATGATCTTGAAAAAACATAAGAATCATGAAAGATTGAAGGCCAATAGTACCCTTTCCTAGTAATCTTAAAAGCAATGGTTTTAGCAGAAAAGTGACCTCCTACATGAATAACAAAATGTGAAGAACCATGAATCTCTTGTAACAATTTCTGTGCTACGTCATTGTTCGCACAACGAAGTAACATACCATCGACAGATCTCCTAAACAAGAAGTCTCCTATAATGACGTATCTAGCAGATTCAAGACATAACCTTCTTCTTTGATGGGTATCTAAGTTATCTGGACATCTTTGATTTTGCAAGTAATAAACTAGATCTTTGTATCAAGGATTTTCAGACACAAGAAGGATTTGATTGTCAATGTAAAACAATGTTGATAGGGATTTATCCTGTTCACCAATTTCTTCACTTGTTTCAGCATGCTGAGCTAAGTGAAAGGCTAAGTCACATCCATTGTTGGTGTTAGAAGTCACGATAGTTAAATCATGCTCCTGGATCTTGGCAAGCCAATGTGCAAGCTTCTATGAAAGAGAAGTCTGTGAGAGTAAAAACTTGACAGTAGGTAAAGGGACTTTTACCAGCATGTGCTTACCTAAGATGAAGTGGCGAAACTTTTCAATAGCTTTAACAAGAGTGAAATCATGCTTTTCAATAAAAGAATATTTAAACTCATCATATGACAAGCTTTGACTCATGTAATCCACTGGTTTTTCATTTAATTGGTCATCACATTGCATGAGGATAGCAAAAACTGCTTCCTTTGTGGCATTAGTATATATCATAAATTCTTTCTCAAAATCCAGCTTCGCCAAAACCAGTGCAGAATTGATTTCCTTCTTGATCCCTACAAAAGCATTCTCGACATCATCTGTCAAAGAAAAGGAGCGATCTTTCTTAAGAATATTATGAATTGGTTTTACCATTATAACAAAATCAAGAACAAACCTATAGACAAAGTTGATGACACCCATAAAGGTTTGCACCTCCTTCTTGGAAGTAGGAGCAGGAAGATTTAGGATAGCATCAATCCTTTCGGGATCTATGCTTATTACTGAATCATAGATGATGTGTCCAAGGAGCTTTCCCTTGGTAACTCCAAAAATATACTTAGAAAGGATTTAAAGAAATTCCAAATTTCCTGCATCGCATGAAAATCTTTCTAAGATGACCGAAATTATCTGATCGATTTTTAGAATACACAGTTAAGTCATCAAGATAAATATGAATAATTTTGCCGATCAAATTGTCAAAATCTATTTGCATATCTCTTTGAAAAGTGGCACCAGCACTAGATCAGACAAAAGGGATACGTTCATAAGCAAAAGTGCCCCAACGAGTAATAAAGGTGGTTTTATATTTATCTGTCCTTTTCACCTTGATTTGATTGTAACCAGAAAAACCGTCAAGTAAGGACATCATCAGTGACCCTGCGACTTGCGGCAAAATCATTTCCATATTAGGGAGAGGAAAATGGTCTTTAACACTGGCCCTATTCAATGCGCAAAAATCAACGCATAATCTAATCTGACCTGCTGCTTTCCGAACGGGAACCAAATTAGAAACCCACTTAGAATAGTTAACAAGGAAAATTATCCCAGCCTTCAAGAGTTTTCCCAACTCCTTTCGAATGGTTGCTTCCAGTGCAGGGTTAATGGGTCTTTGTTTTTGCCTAACTGGTTTTATGCCTTCCTTGATAGGAATGGAATAATGTATAATAGCAGGATCAAAACCACGAATATCCTCAAAAGACCAAGCAAAAACATCTTGAAATTCACCAAGCAAATTAGTGAACTTCAATTTTTCTTCATTAGAACATTTGGCGCCCATTTTAATGTTCTTTGGACAATTGAGTGTCCCAATGTTCAAGTAAATGGTTTCACCCACTTTCCTTTTCGACTCCTCTTCTTTACATTTTTCTTTGTTGCCTACATCACTTGAAGAAAATGAACTTTCTAGAGGAGTCAAGCCCTTTGGAATTTTGTTATCTTTTGTTGATATAATTTCCTTAGGCTTATAAGGTTCATTTTGAATGAAAGCACAGATGCTCTCATCACTAGGGAAGACCTGCCATGACTCTACATTGTCAGGGATATGTAGATGATACAAAGATTGAAAGGTGCAATCAAGTCTTTGTGGTAGCAGTTGCCGATTAGGAGAGGCTCCAAAAACATCTAACCTTTCAACCATTGAGTTCAATTCCCTTTTAGCATTAGTGATGTTGAAATATAGCAAGTTCGAGATAAGTGCCCAAATAGTTTGGGTGTAACGTTTCATTCACTTGTTGCTAGGAGAATATATCTTACGTACAAGGTTTACAACAAGTTTGGAATCCCCAAAAACTGTAAGGTGACCACAACCTAGATTATAGGCATTTTCAATACCTAAAAATAACGCTTCAAATTCAGTGACATTGTTTGTGCAAGCAAACTCTAACCTATAGGAAAAGTTATAAAATTTACCCACATGAGAGTATAAGATAATACCAGCTTTGTTTCCTTCATTGGAGCATGAACCATCAAAGTGCATATGCCACATCCCATCCTCTATGTTGATTTGTTCCAAGGTAGTGTTTTCCTCATCTGCAAAGATGGAGTACACTCCTAGGTCATCCTCAATATAATTCAGATTAGGCTGTGGGACGCTTTCTATGTAAGGTGAAATTATCCCCTCCCTTAGGACTATGATGTTTTTACCATTCCAAGGAACTGATAAGTGTGTTCCGTCGAGTGAGAGGTATCCACCCATCAAAGTTTTCCAGTCTCTTCCTAATATGATCGAGTAATTACTCACTGGCATATCGATTACCTTAATATTAAGGGTTGTCCTTATTTCAGGATGCACGCACAAAACCAATGTCACTTCCTTGATTTCATCTATGGTAATTTGTGGTAAACTATTATAAGAGAGCATGATTATGGCATTTTCATTTGTACAAGACAAGCCTAGCTCTTCCATAATAATCTTTGACATTACAATTGGGCCCGAACTGCCGTTAATGAGACAACAATGGGATATTTTGTCCATAATATTTATAGAAATAAAAAACATGGGGTTTTTTACAGGGTGTCTAAAGTTATGTACACCTACTTTATTTACAGTTGAATCCTCTTCATCTACCTCTTTAGAGAGGTTGGATACAATGGAAGCTTTTCCTTCCATGAAATTTTTCAGATGCTTTTGTTGCTTAGGGACGACAACCATGTCCAGGATGGTAGCGTCAACTTTAATATTGGCCAACTGACTGAGAATGTTGTATTTGGAAGAGGGAAGAGGGGAGGTAGTTCCTTGACTTTCAAGAGCCTTATAAACCTGAATATTAACAATTGGTGAAGATAATATAGGGCTAGAAGAAGTGCAAGGAGGATCATATTTACCTTTTGGAGCATAGGATTTATTCCTAGTATTTATGATCATAACATCCTCGGGATTTGCAAAGTCTAGGACAACAAATGTAGTTTCAGGCCTTTTACCAAAGATTTTTTCTCTGGCACTCTTTTTTACCTCACAAGTACTTTCCTCATGGTGTTACTTGGAAAAGTTACACCAGCTACGAGGCATGATTGCTTTAGGCTGAAAATTGTTTTCATTAGGATTTCTAAAGGGTGGTGAAGAAGAAGATGAAGCCCCAAGGGTAAGTTAATGGACATTTCATTTCCATTCATACGCTATCATTCAATTATTCATGTCTTGTACAAGCTGTAAGAGGGCGAACATGTCTATATGTTTAACTGAATCTCCCTTAAGAAGACATGTTCTTTCAAGCTGTTCTTTATACTCTAAACAAGTATGCAGAGTGGAACCAAGGTTATCAATATCCTTTTCTTGAAGCCTATGACGGTAGGGGGAAGGTAAAGCATTATAGTACTGCATGAAAGAGATTGGTTATGAGGTCGAATAAGTTCAGGAATTTGGTTATATAATTTGGTGAAATGCAAGTTGAAAGACTTGATAGTTTCACCATCCTTATAGGCAATGTTAATGTATTCCCGTAATTGCTCAACTAGGATCTTAGATTGCCCATAGGTAGACTTGAACCAATACACTAACTACTCCCAAGTAGAAATAATCTTGGGTGGAAGGTCAAAGAAATTGGTCGCAACCTTCCCTTTCAGAGAATTAACAAATAAGCTCATACAAGTGTCATTATCATTGGCTTCTATGTTGTGATAGGCATTAGAAAATGACACCTAGTGTTCATTCGTAGTGACCATGTTATTCCTTGAAAACCTAGGGAGATGCTCTTTGAATTTAGGAAGTGGATGAGTAGCAGGTGCTAGGTTAAGAGGGGAGGAAACCTGCCACATAGTAGTTGTAGCATCTTCTTCAAACTGAAAAAGCCCATACTTTTTAATGACTTTGGCGGGGTTTGTAGTAGATTGGACAGGGACTTGGTGACTATATAAGATACCAATCACTGATGAGGTTGAAGGCTGAGATGAAGAAGCACCTCCAGTGCCACCAGAGCCACCACTAGATGCGATCTTGTGAATGATAGGTAAGGGAGAGAAAGACAAACTGGATGAATAAGACAAATTTCTCCTTAGAGTACTTTGTTGGGCTAACAAAACAATGTTTCTTCTTCCTATTTCAGCAATAGGATTGATCTCAAGTGATAAACCTCTTCTTCTACTAGAGATGCGAGGGTCTAAGGACATGAAAAGAAGATCGAAACTCTATGAAAAAGAAATATATGGTTGATTCCTAGGTTTTCTTTGCCTACCTTCCCAACTTTCTCGGACCCTTATGTCTTGTTCAATCACTACCCATGAGCGTTCAATCTAAACCCGGGTATTAGCGATCTCTAATATGGTATTAAACAAGGTTAAAGCAATGTTGGTATGATCTTTAAGACTGGGCTCAATATTGGGTTGCCTTTCAACAGGTACAATCATGAAGAAAAGAAACAATCAAAGAATCAAAAGAATCAATAAAAGTATATTCAATGATAATCAAGCATAAAATCAACCAGAGAGATATGGAAGATCTCCCCAATATGGTTGCCAAATAAATGTTGAGAAAAATACATGAATTTATCTTATTCAAGCATTTTAGAATCTCGCTTGGCTAAGGCAAGATAGTCGGGAATATTACCCTATGTTTATAGCCTCAAAAAATGTTTCCCAATCCACAAGTATTAATTACAAGGGCTTAGGATGATTTTTTAAGATAAAAGATTGTTGCAAAATATAACATTTTTATATAATTTTCTGAATATAACAGATTGCAAAATGTAAATGTGGAGATCAAAAGCAAAATACCAAGTCACATATTAACACAAATGAGACAGAATAACAATCACTTTATTTCATTCACAGAAATCAAAGAATCGTTCTCTTTACAAAAATCCCTGTGGGGGCATGGACCAAGGTCAAAATTAGATATCACCGATGAAAGACATACAAAATGACTCTGACAAGAAGTAAAAACTGAACTTTAAAATCTGGTGTTGAAATGGATACTTGACACTGAGAGGGGAGGGGGGTGAATCAATGTCACAAACCTTTGGACAATTTTTGCTTTTCACAAATTAACTGAACAACATATATTTATTTCATTTTCTTAATCAATATATATAAAGAATAAATACTTTATTTATTTATTTAACTTGAATGAATACATACGATCAATCTTTTAATATCATCTTCAAACAATTATGAGAGACCCAACTCTCAGTTACAAGAACCAGCTTGTAGTTCTCAGATCCAATTGAGAAATGAGGAATCCAACCCTCATAACAAGCCCCATCTTGTTGATCTCAGATCCAATTGAGATGTGAGGAATCCAATCCTCATACAAGACCCAGCTTGTAAACATGCACCAACCTGATAGAATGAACCTTCATTCAATCCATTGTATATAAATATATATACTTCAACAAATTAAACTACACTCTTCTCACTATTCCTTTTTGTTTATATAGTCTTCCAATTGGTGTGAATTTGAATCATTGTGTCTTTTGATATTTGAACCACTGTACCTTTTCATTTAAAATGATAATCTTAAACTTTAATTAATATCATTTTCCTTTTTATTTTTTATTCATGTTTTCATGATTTAACTCTCTTTTAATCATGACTATGTATCAGTTCGTTTTTACTCGTGAGTTGATCACAGACATGGATCGACTCATTAGATCGTACTCATGTTTCTGTTGTGTTTTCGGTTCACCAATAGATCATATTCGATCTCTTATCGATTCTTTGTAATGTTATGGTGTTAACTCTCTGTCGAATTAAGTCTGAATGAGGAACTTCCTTCAAACCATATTCATATGATCATAGGAGTAGAACCACAGGCTAATTAATTTAAGCGACGCATTACCTTTTGCCCGTATATCTCTTATTCCATATGACTAATGACGATGACCAGACACTATGCCAAACGTGCGCTTGAGCGCTTATCAGAATCAACGATCATGATTTAATCTCCCGATGAGATGGACGACAATCGGGACTTTCAACCTTTCAAATATGATTTCCTCGAATAGATAGGATGGTTTAGGTTTATATCATGGAACCAGATCAATGGTCATATTCAATCCTTACATTTATCCTTTCATTTCTTAATCTAGCGGCTAGGACTTAATCAAGAATTGAGATGGATGGCCACCATTTACTCTGCCACTTTGGCTATTCTACTTACGCTATCCTTCCACTGTATTTTGATCAACAGTTGAGAATGCACCCGAAGTATTCTTCAGATTGGACGACCCATGTCCACTTCGGGACTTCGGCATTCGAGACTTCAGAGGTTCGGATAATCGCTGCTCCATTTTCCTCCGTAGTGATCACCTGTTGAGTAAGTCATAAAATGGTGGAGACCACTTGCTGTCGGTTAATACTTACACTTACACTATCCTTCCACTGTAGTAGATCAACGGTCGAGAATGCTCCCGAAGTGATCTTTAGATTAGACGACTCGTGTCCACTTCAGGACTTCGACATTCGTGACTTCGGGACTTCAGGAAAGTGTTGGTGGTAAAACTTCCGAAGTAAAACTTCTAGGGTGACGTAACTTACTTACGCCACTTGATGACATGGAACAAGCCGAGTAGCTTCCACGTGTCACTCTAATTCGTGATTTATATGTACTTGAAATGCCGATTTCATCTTAACACTTGTTATTATTTGACTGTGCCACATGTCCTTTCCGACGTGGTCTGCTAACATGGTTTGTCACATGTCCTTGCTGACATGGTCTGGCACATGTCCTTGATGACATGGTTTGCTAACATGGTCTGCCACATGTCCTTGCTGACATTGTCTGTTGACGTAGATCTCCCTGATCTAATGATCATCGTATATTCTCCAGATCCGATGGTCCTTATTCATTTCGAATTTTGGGACTTTGGCTAATTTGAATTTTCAAGTTGCCAATTCTTCCGAAGTGAGATTCCCCGAAGTGTAACCTCCTCACATCTTTTAAAACAAACTAAATGTTGTTCGTTGATCATGATCTTAGATCGATGGCTCGATCTATCTACGATGTTGCTTTACCTTGGATTAAATCCAACAACTCTTCTTCTAGCTTATCCTATCCTTCCACTTAGAATGATCCAACAGTTGTCGGGTATTCGAATTCTCAACCCTTTTTGCCCTGCTTATCCTATCCTTCCACTTTAAAGTGATCCAACGGTTATGAAGACTCTCGAAGCAGATCCATGATCAAGGATGATTGCGGAACCACAACTTGTGAGTGATTTAACTCATCACCCAAACTCCACAGTTTGAAGTTTGTGCGTTGTTGGTGAGTCAGCCACAATCGTTGATTTTCGAAGCTATAAGATCTGACGGTCGTGACTAATTGCGAGATTGGAAGTAACACGTTGTTTAATAATCCTTTCAATCTCCACAATCTATCCATGCCGTTGATCTGGTGATTGCGCATCCGATGGTCACAACTCAATTCGACTTAATTTGATTGTTTGTTAGATCAACCACAATGGTCAATATTTGAGTTTATGAGATTTGATGATATAGACCAATTGCAGGATTGGAACTAGCGAGTTGTTTAATTCTCCTTTCATTCTCTGCAATTCATCCCTTCCGTTGATCTAGCTTGCAGATCCGATGGTCACAACATGATATTATCGTTGACCAATCCTCCAATGGTCCTCAAGCCCATGGTCACTCATATGACTGACGTCCGTTATATGAGACGATCAACACCCTCAATTTCTTGATTGGACGGCTGCTGAGACTTCTCACGTTTTCTTATGCATCGATCGACTTCTTCATCATTCCATTGATCCAAAGACATTTCTACAATGTGCTCTTCCTTCTGAACTTTGATCTTCAGTCGCTAACTCTCCTGAGCTTTAATCTTTGGCATACTATCATACTTGTTTGATATTTTCATCCTTTGCATATTTTCAATGCGCTTTTCCTTATGAGCTTTTATATCTGCATACTGTTTGACATTCTCTGCTGATGGATATACTGTTGACATCAACGACAATTTCATCTTATGATAAATCATAATGACAATTCATCATAAAAACAAATCATCACATCATAATGACATTGACTGTTGACATCAATGACAACATATCAATGACAATATGTCCAACAATCTCCCCCTTTGTCATTGAGGGCAACACACTAACTTCATACACAAACTCCCCCTGAGATGATGATTTTGTCTATGAAGTTCACTATGAAGTTACTCTCCCCCTTTGACATGAATGGAAAATGATTGCTTCCCTTATGATCAACCTCTGTCTGTCTGCATTTTGTTGACCAAAATATGTGCTTGGGTAACTCTCCCTACATTCATGCTCTGTCTGCCATAATTAAATGACTCCCACTGTCAATATGCTCTCCCTGCCTCTTACTACTCTCCCCCTTTGTTTCTAAAAGGGTAACTCTTCCTATCAAGGTATCTTCTCCTGTTAATTAAAAATTCTTTGCATAATCTTTTGATTTTGTAGAACCCAATTTAAACTTCCCCCTTTTTTCTGTATTTTGTTTCTTTGGCTTAGCAGATTAAGACTTCATCAGAATTTGATATTGTCTGATATTCTTCTATAGGTACTTCCTTTTATTGAGCTTGATTTATCTCATATTGAGTTTCACATTCTTCATTAGGACCTTTACCCATCATGTTCTTATTTTTTGTTTCTTCATTTTCAGGTGTAATAACATCTTTCTTGCTTTCTCCTTTAGATTATCTCCATATCTTTCTGTGAGATATTCTGCTTTTTGGACCTTCTCTTTCTAATTATGTTTTTGGAGATTTGTAATCTCCTTTATTCTTCCAAATTTTATTAGGTTTTGTCACTGACTTGAATGACTTGTTCAAATATTGACTTTTTTAATTCTTGCAGTTTTGGGATTTGTGCCCAAACCTATCATAGTTGTAACATCTCATTGTATGGCAAAATTTTGTTTTGTGCCCAACAAAATTACATCTCCAACATCTAATTGATTCATTAGATTTTATTGTATATCCTTCCTCTAGTTTCTTGGAGTTCATTTCTTTATGGCCAAAGCTATGACAAGAGAAACAATACCCATTGATGGTGTTTCCATTCTTGATTTTATTTTGGCTTGAAGGATATGTTATTTGATTTTCTTCTTCCTTTTTACTTCTATAATTGTCTTCCTTAACAAAGTTCATGACTTGTAATTGCTTTGTACTTGCACCGTTTCCTTTTAAGAGGGATAATCCTTTCTCATGTTTGTAAATGTTGCTCCATTTGTCATTGTCTTCTTTCTTATTGTATCCAAGTCCAGTTTTGTCATCAACTGATCTTTGGTTCTTCCAATTCTTATCTAGGATAGCTGAGCTACTCTGGAATTTTACAATCTTATTTGCCTTTTCATTCATCTGTTTGAGATTGACTATTTCTAACTTTAATATTTGACAGAATTCTTCCTTTTTAGTCAACTGAATCTTCAGGGCTTCTTCCACCTTTTTAGCATGTTGAAGATGAATCCTTAGATTGATAACTATTTCTTCTGTCTCATCCAAGACTTCTTTGCATTTAATAGTTTTGTCATATGTCTTCAATTCTTCCAAATCCCTCGTTAAATAAAAAACTTTAGTTTTCAATACTTTGACTTCTTCCTCGTATTCTAGCTGAATACTTTTGAGCTTGATGTTTTCTAATTCAAACATATGGCATGATTATTCCTTTTTAGTTATTTGAATCTTCCACACTTCTTCCTTTGTCTTAGCTTCTTCAATTTGAGTCATTAGATCTGCATTAGTACTTTCATTAATCTTTCTAAAATTGATGATTTCTAATTCCAACATGTGGTAAGAATTTTCTTTCCTTGTCAACTGGATCTTTAAGTATTCTTCACTTTCTTTAATTTCCTCAAGTTGAGTGTTTGACTTCTCAATCTTCTTTCTAAGATTCACAACTTCTGCTTCCATCTTATGACATGATTCTTCCCTTTTGTTCAACTGGTTCCTTACTTCCTCCTCTCTTCTTTTGGCTTCTTCAAGTTGGGTTTTTAGAATGACATTGCTTTCTCTTGGTTCTTTTAGATCTGCAAGATTTCTGCTAAGTTCATTATCTTCCTTCTTTTCTTCTTTTGCTTGACTGATTTCATTCTTCAATTTCTCAATCTCCTCTTATTTTTCTTCTAACTGAACATTTTGCTCAGATATGATTTTTTCATTGTCTTTGAGTATTTCATTTATTTCCATGATATGCTTTTGACTCTTTTCAAGAAATTCTTTAGTGTAGTCATGAAGAAAACTATAGTCTGAATCATTATGGTCATAGTTGTATACATAGAGACTGCAATCAACTTTCAGTTTGGCCTTTGATAGTTCTTCTTCTACTTCATCTATGGGATAAATGTTAACATAAATTTTTTATGATTCTTTTAGTACTTCTTTTCTCTTACAATCACGTTTCTTTAATTCTTCCATCTCTTCTGATAGATTAATAACTTCGATTTTCAAACTTTTGATCTCTTCTTCTTTGTTTTCTAGTTGAAACTTTTGTTCATGATCTTCATGGTTAGATTGATCTAGCTGTTGTAGTAGCATCATATTTTTCTGTTGGAGTTTCTCCAACTCTTCTAAAGTGCACAAGGTTGTGTACTCAAGACTGTCAAGAGCCTCCACAGGAACTTTAACATGCATATAATTTCCTGGTTCCAACCTAATCTCTCCTATAGAAACTGCAACATCAGTTTTAAGATTATGTAATATTTCTTTCGTGACTACTGAGGTATTTCTCAATTCCTTGATGAGGTTGTCTTCCTCACTGTTGACTGAGATTTTCATCAAATCTTGTATTTCATTCTGATTAGAAATGTTTTTCTCTACATTATGTTCTTCAATCTTATTGTAATTTTCCTTTTCTTTATCTTCTTCATTATCTTGATAATAACTCTCTTCTTCTAAGTTTTGTTATTTATTTTGATAGGAATCCTCTGTATCTGAGTCTTGTTGCTCACTTTGATAGGATTTCTCTTCTTATTGTGTTTCATTCTGATAACAATTTTCTAATTGAAGCCATAATTCTTTAGCAGATTTGTAGTGCTTCATCTTTTCTTTGACTTGGCCTGACAATCCATCCTGAATTGCTTTTAAGGCTACTGAATTGTTTCTCCTTGCTTCTTTTGCAGTTTTGGATTTTCTCTTTGAAGTAGTTAAGTGCCAAGGCTTACTTACTACTGAATCCCAAACTCCATATCCTCTTGACTTCAGATATCTTTTCATATTTTACCTCCATGTTGAATAATTTGTTCCATCAAATAAGGGAGCTTCATTTGTGGAGATAGAAATTTGTCCACCCATTTCTTATGAATCTACCTTCAGTTTTTACATTGTGTTGAAGGAACCTGTTCTGATACCAATTGTTGAAATTGATAATTGACACTGAGAGAGGGGGGGGGGTGAATCAGTGTCACAAAACTTTGGACAATTTTCACTTTTCACAAATCAACTGAACAACATATATTTATTTCATTTTCTTAATCAATATATATAAAAGAATGAATAATTTATTTATTTATTTAACTTGAATGGATACATAAGATCAATCTTTGAATATCATCTTCAAACAATTATGAGAGACCCAACTCTTGGTTACAATATCCAGCTTGTAGTTCTTAGATCCAATTGAGAAATGAGGAATCCAACCCTCATAACAAGTCCCAACTTGTTGAGCTCTGATCCAACTGAGATGTGAGGAATCCAATCCTCATACAAGACCCAACTTGTAAACATGCACCAACCTAATAGAATGAACCTTCATTCAATCCATTATATATAAATATATATACTTCAACAAATTCAAGTACACTCATCTCACCATTCCTTTTTGTTTATATAGTCTTCCAACTGGTGTGAATTTGAATCATTGTGTCTTTTGATATTTGAACCATTGTACCTTTTCATTTAAAATGATAATCTTAAACTTTAATTAATATCATTTTCCTTTTTATTCTTTATTCATGTTTTCATGATTTAATTCTCTTTTAATCATGGTTATGTATCAATTTGTTTGTCCTCATGAGTTGATCACAGACATGGATCGACTCATTAGATCGTACTCATGTTTCTGCTGCATCCTCAGTTCACCAACAAATCATATTCAATCTCTTATCGATTCTCTGTAATGTTCTAGTGTTAGCGCTCTGTCGAATTAAGTCTGGATGAGACACTTCCTTCAAACCATGTTCATATGATCATAGGCGTAGAACCACAGGCTTATTAATTTAAGCGATGCATTATCTTTTGCCCGTATATCTCTTATTCCATATGACCAACGGTGGTGACTAGACACTATGCCAAACATGCACTTGAGCGCTTATCATAGTCAACGGTCATGATTTAATATCCTGATGAGATGGATGATAGTTGGGACTTTGGGACTTTCAACCTTTTAAATATGATTTCATCAGACAGATCAGACGATTCACGTTTATATCACAGAACTAGATCAATGGTCATATTCAATCTTTACATTTATCCTTTCATTGCTTAATCCGACAACTAGGACTTAATCAAGCATTGAGATGGATGGCCACCATTTACTCCGACACTTCGACTATTTTACTTATGCTATCATTCCATTGTATTTTGATCAACGGTGTAGAATGCACCTGAAGTATTCTTTAGATTGGACGGCCCATGTCCACTTCGAGACTTCAGAGGTTCGGATAATCGCTGCTCCAATTTCCTCCAGAGTGATCACCTACTGAGTAAGTCATAAAATGGTGGAGACCACTTGCTGTCGATTAATACTTCCACTTCCACTATCCTTCCACTGTAGTAGATCAACGATAGAGAATTCTCCTGAAGTGATCTTTAGATTGGACGACTCGTGTCCACTTCGGGACTTCGACATTCGGGAATTTGGGCAAGTGTTGGTGATAAAAATCCCGAAGTAAAACTCCTGGAGTGACGTAACTTACTTATGTCATTTGATGACATGGCACGAGTCGAGTAGGTGCCACTTGTCACTCAGATTCATGATTTATACTTACCTGAAATGCCAATTTCATCTTGACACTTGTCATTATTTGACTATGCCACGTGTCTTTGCAAACATGGTCTGCTGACATGATTTGTCACATGCCCTTGTTGACGTGGTCTACCACATGTACTTGCAGACGTAGTCTGCCACATGTCCTTGCTGACGTGGTCTGCCACATGTCCTTACTGACATGGTCTATTGACGTAGATCTCCCTGATCTAACGGTCATCATATATTCTCCAAATCCGATGGTCCTTATTCATTTCAGATTTTGGGACTTCGGGTAAATTCGACTTTTCAAGTTGCCAATTCTTTCGAAATGAGATTCCCCGAAGTGTAACCTCCTCACATATTTTAACTCGAACTAAATATTGTTCGTTGATCATGATCTTAGATCGACGACTCGATCTATCTACGTTGCTGCTTTACCTTGGATTAAATCCAATGACTCTTCTTCTAGCTTATCCTGTCCTTCCAGTTAGAATGATCCAACGGTTGTCAGGTATTCGAGTATTTGAATTCTCAACCCTTTTTTCCCTGCTTATCCTATCCTTCCACTTTAAAGTGATCCAACGATTAAGAAGACTCTCGAAGAAGATCCATGATCAAGGATTATTGTGGAACCCCAACTTGTGAGTGATTTAACTCGTCACCCAAACTCCGTTATTTGAAGTTTGTGCGTTGTTGGTGAGTCAACCACAATCGTTGATTTTAGAATATATAAGATATGACAGTCCTGACTAATTGTGGGATTGGCAGTAGCACACTATTTAATACTCCTTTCAATCTCCACAATCTGTCCTTGCCATTGATCTGGCGATTGTGCATCCGACAGTCACAACTCAATGCGACTTAATCTGATCGTTTGTTAGATCAACCACAATGCTCGATATTTGAGTTTATGAGATATGACGATCTAGACCAATTGCGGGATTGGAACAAGCGAGTCGTTTAATTCTCCTTTCATTCTTTGCAATTCATCCTTTTCGTTGATCTGGATTGCAGATCCGATGGTCACAACATGATATTACCATTGAGCAATCCTCCAACGGTCCTCAAGCCCATGGTCTTTCATATGACCGACATCCGTTATATGAGACGTTCAACACCGTCAATTTCTTGATCAGACGGTTGCTGAGACTTCTCACATTTTCTTGTGCATTGATCAACTTCTCAGTCGTTCCATCGATTCGACGACATTTCTATAATGTGCTCTTCCTTCTGAGATTTAATCTTCATTCGCTAACTCTCCTGAGCTTTAATCTTTGGCATACTGTCATACTTGTTTGACGTTTTCATCCTTTGCATATTTTCAATGCGCTTTTCCTTCTGAGCTTTGATCTCTGCATACTGTTTGACATTCTCTGTTGACTGATATACAATTGACATCAATGAAACTTTCATATTATGATAAATCATAATGAAAATTCATCATAACAACAAATTATCACATCATAATGACATCGACTATTGACATCAATGACAATATGTTCAACAATCTCCCCCTTTTTCATTGAGGGCAACACACTAACTTCATACACAAATTCCCCCTTTGTCATTGAGGGAAACACACTAACTTCATACACAAACTCTCCCTGAGATGATGCTTTTGTTTATGAAGTTACTCTCCCCCTTTGACATCAATGGCAAAGGGTTGCTTCCCTTATGATCAACCTCTGTCTGTCTGCATTTTGTTGACCAAAATATGTGCTTGGGTAACTATCCCTACATTCATGCTCTGTCTGCCATAATTAAATGACTCCCTCTGTCAATATGCTCTATCTGCCATAATTAAATGACTCCCTCTGTCAATATGCTCTCTCTGCCTCTTACTACTCTCCCCCTTTGTTTCTGAAAGGGTAACTCTTTCTAACAAGGTATCTTCTCCCGTTAATTAAAAATTCTTGGCATAATCTTTTGATTTTGTAGAACCCAATTTAAACTTCCCCCTTTTTTTGTATTTTGTTTCTTTGACTTAACAAATTAAGACTTCATCAGAATTTGATATTGTCCCATATTCTTCGATAGGTACTTCCTTTTCTTGAGCTTGATTTATCTCATATTGAGTTTCACATTCTTAATTAGGACCTTTACCCATCATGTTCTTATTATCAATTTCTTCATTTTCAGGTGTAATAACATCTTTCTTGC
The DNA here is from genome assembly GCA_032191745.1 of Picea mariana. Taxonomy (NCBI): domain Eukaryota; kingdom Viridiplantae; phylum Streptophyta; class Pinopsida; order Pinales; family Pinaceae; genus Picea; species Picea mariana. Next base: position 87,545 of record JASDQU010374942.1, on the reverse strand, counting down.
ATTCTCCTTCAGATTTTCTCCATATCTTTCTGTGAGATATTCTGCTTTTTAGATCTTCTCTTTCTAATTTTTTTTTTGGAGATTTGTAATATCCTTTCTTCTTCCAACTTTTATTAGGTTTTTTCACTGACTTGAATGACTTGTTCAAATATTGACATTTTTGTATTCTTGTAGTTTTGGGATTTGTGCCCAAACCTATAACAGTTGTAACACCTCATTGTATGAAAAATTTTTACTGTGTGCCCAACAAAATTTTATCTCCAACATCTAATTGATTCATTGGATTTTCTTGTATATCCTTCCTTTAGTTTCTTGGAGTTCATTTCTTTATGGCCAAAGCTATGACAAGAGAAATAATACCCATTGAAGGTGTTTCCATTCTTGATTTTATTTTGGCTTGAAGGATCTGTTATTTGATTTCCTTCTTCCTTTTTACTTCTATAGTTGTCTTCATTAACAAAGTTCATGACTTGTAATTGCTTTGTACTTGCACAGTTTCCTTTTGAGAGGGATGATCCAAGTTCTTAACAAACAAACATAGCAAGTACATGGTGATTATAAAGGGGTTAGCACATCAAATAACATAATCTATTAATAAACATTAAAAACATGCCCATGGATAATAATCATTTATTTTCACAATACTAATAGGATGGGAAAGGAGTATATTTATTAATAATTGATCAGCAGAAGTGACAACATTACAGACTCCCGTGTCGGCATGGTTCGAAACCAAGGAACCAACTTCCTTCCAACTGGGTCTCCACCACTTCAATCCTCCACCAAAGGCAAGCTCAAAGGAGAGAGAGACAACGAGTCTCTCTCAACAATAGGAAAAGAGCTTGGGGGATGAACATTGTGTTCAGACTTGAGGGACAAAGGGATGCAGACTCAATATGAAGTAACTTCTCTAGAGTAACTTTGCTCCCAAAGTTGAATGCTTTCTCCTTTTTTCAATAGCTCAGAATTATGCTCTTATAGCCTTCAAAATGCAACTGAAGAGTCGAGTCAGAACGTTTCCAGTATATGGAAGGCCAAGGATTAGAGATCTCCTGTCATGACATGGAAACCCAACTCCATTTTTGTATTTTCTGGCAAATCTCGTTGTACGCAGGTTGTAGTGGAGCAACTTGCGTATTCGCTTGCTGTATAGCTGATAGGGCGCGTATATGTGGAAAAATGTGTATTATTAGCTACATATTCATCAAAAAGGGATGATAAGCCTCCATAGGGAAATGGAAAAAGGCCCTCTATGCAAGATAGCAATGGTGGAGCAAATCTTGCTATAACATATGTCATAAGCTGGAAGCAAAAGTTGTGAATCTTAGAAAAAAGATTGAGAAGTCAAACACTCAACTTGAGGAAATTAAAGAAAGTGAAGAATACCTAAAGATCCGGTTGACAAGGAAAGAAAATTCTTACCACATGTTGGAATTGGAAATCATCAATTTCAAAAAGATAAATGAAAGTACTAATGCAGATCTAATGACTCAAATTGAAGAAGCTAAGAAAAAGGAAGAAGCCCAGAAGATTCAAATAACTAAAAAGGAAGAATCATACCATATGTTTGAATTAGAAAACATCAACCTCAAAAGTATTTAGCTAGAATACGAGGAAGAAGTCAAAGTATTGAAAACTAAATTTTTTTATTTAACGAGAGATTTGGAAGAATTGAAGACATATGACAAAACTATTAAATGCAAAGAAGTCTTGGATGAGATAGAAGAAATAGTTATCAATCTAAGGACTCATCTTCAACATGCTAAAAAGGTGGAAGAAGCCCCGAAGATTCAGTTGACTAAAAAGGAAGAATTATGTCAAATATTAAAGTTAGAAATAGTCAGTCTCAAACAAATGAATGAAAAGACAAATAAGATTGTAAAATTCCAGAGTAGCTCAGCTATCCTAGATAAGATTTGGAAGAATCAAAGATCAGTTGATAACAAAACTGGACTTGGATACAATAAGAAAGAAGACAATGAAAAATGGAGCACCATTTACAAACATGAGAAATGAATTACACAATAAAGCAAGAATAGCTTTATGGGAAAAGGACATGCCACTGTATCATATTAATTGAAAGTAGAAGATTACAACCTGATCGCCTTGATGTCGCAAGCTTCCTTTCAGTGGCTCTTGGCTCCAACACACACACTTGCTCAATCCTTGTATGAAGAAGATCAAATCCTCTTGATAGACTTGCTAGAGTCTCCAAGCTCCTGTTCAAGCTAGGTTCTTCACACAATTCTTTCACCAATTCTCCAATGAATCTTGCTTAACCTTTTCCATGATAATTCCCTCAATATATAGGAGAGAATGAGATGGTTACTTGGATAAGAATGATCCCAAAATATCAGGGAAACCAGTAAAAGGATAACCATTCGAATGCCAACCTATTCTTCTAGAAGATTCCCTTCTAGAACCATCGAGAATTCATCTTTTTCCAAGCTTTAGAGCAAGTTCGCACCCTAGCTATGTAGCACAGTGCGAGAAGTTCACACCCTAGCTTAAGGCAGCCTGTGAGAATGGGTCATTCTCGCACCCTGGTATATTAGCAACCTGCGAACTCTCTTCAAAAGTATGTTTTCTGGGAAGAGATGAATGTCAATTTTCTCAGGAGAAAGTTCTTATGAGGAGCCTGAGTACACCATCATGATGACCAAAATCATGGGTAACAATCACTGAGTTAATATAATATGAATTTTTCAAGATAGAAGGCATTAGTGTGTGAGATGCACATGAGATTGAGAGAGGAGTGAGATCGTACAATAGGTAATAACCGTCTGTATAGGTCGTGAGGAAGACACATAGTTTGAGGCATATTCTAAGCACAAGAATCGAGTAGAAGCTTGTTGTTTCTTTATCATACAATCAATACACAGTGAGCAAAAGTAATTGTTAAGCATGATTCTCAAGGAGATAAATAGTATCTCTTGTTTTCATTAATTGTTGGGACTGTACTGAAGTCTGTACACCTGTTCTAACTTATGTGGGAATGAGTTTCAAGAAGGGAGCTTGTGTATTGAGATAAGTATGAAATTTTTTATTGCTTCTTTTATTATTGCAAGCTAGAGAAGAGAAATTTATGAGTTGTGAAATTTCTAAGTTTTGCATATTATAATAAAAAAGACATTCTCTCTCACAAGTTTTCCCCTTTGGGGTTTTTCCTGGGTCACTGGACCAAACTCATTGTATTCATTGTTCGTTGGTTATATTCTACTGCAACTTTACTTGGCACATGTGTTTCAACTTTTAAGTTGCCTTGGAATTTGTGCATGAGAGTTGCATTTAATATTGGAACTTATAAAACACTGAAATCATTGTTTATGCCAAGTGTTTGACAAAATATTTAAATGAGAAATTTAATCTTTTGTGAGTAAAATTTAACAGAATATGCTCGATTGTGGATATTTTCAATTTTCCTTTTAGGACTTGGATCTCTTTGTCTTTGTTTTTAACTAAGGATTCAACTCCAAATTTATCTTTTGGATCTTTCCCTAGAGAAATTATTTTTTGTTCTAAATCATGAATATTGACAAGATGAGCTATATTTGTAATCTTCTCTATTTTGAGCTTATTTTCAAGCTTGTTTACTAGTGTTGTCAATTTCTTGAGATTTGTTGTTGCTTGTACTAGATCTCTGGACACTATCTTACCAGTCTGTTAATGCCACTCAATTTGATCTCCAATTGACATCTTGTCTAAATATATAGCTACTTTTGTAGTCTCATACTCATGAGACTTGATTTCCTTTTCAGAATTATTTACTTTTGGTTGTAAGATTTCCATGTCCAGTGTCTCTTTCTCATATTCTAATGCAGATAAAAACCTGGGTGGTGTTGGTCCTTCGTGACTAGTTTGAGAGATTAATCTTTCTTTAGACTACTTATCTAATTTCTCGTTCAAATTCATTTGTTTAAATACATCAATCTTTCTTTCATCCATTGAAATTCTTTGGAATATTATCCATGTAGGACTATCTTTCCTATAGTTTCCTTAGTAGACTCCCTTGTTGCTAGAATATGAGTAATTGAGATGGCAATTGTTTCATGTAAAGGTTTTATATTTCATTTCCCCTAGTTCTTCCTCAAATTCAAAATATGAGTCTAATTTCATCTTCTTTGGTGATGGCTCTAACTACATCTTCATCCATTGGATCATTTGTTTCCATAAGAAAATCCATTCATTTTTCTATTGGATTCATCTCCATGGAGGTGATTTAAGTAATAACTAAGTGTATTTCTTCTTCAATTTGATCATATTCAATTGAAATCATTGAAGTTGATCCTTGACTCTATCTTTTTTATTCCTTCTTCAAACCTTTCCTTTTACATGCCAAATGACTCTAAGCTTGTAGGACGTTTTGTACCTCTACTTAGGTGTCTTTATTTTCTAGTCTCTTAATTCCATAATTTGCATGATGAATGTAAGGGGCACAACCAACAACAATTCTCATGTTAGAAATCATATGATGAGGATCATAATGCCAAATAACATTTTCCATAAACTTGAAAGACTTCAACATTTTCTCAACTATATTGAATGTAGTTCCGCTTTTAATTATGAACGGGAAAAATTATGTAGGTAAAAAGAATGCGGCTTTCTGATTTCTTGAAATAAAATGATTAAAATTGGAATTCAACCTTTGCCTAATGTATTATAGTGCAAAAATTATAGGAGTTATAAAAACTAGAAGATTGTATGGCTTTAACTCTGAACCATAAATTTTGATTATAGTATATCCCTCATACAAATATTGATCTCCTACTTTGATATTTGAACTGATTTGAATGATATTTTTACATTTTTAAAACAACTTGGGAGGGTATTCATTATGTATTATTGTATATGTGGTAGCCATGAACTAATCTACAAATGTTTTTAAACCATTTTCCTAACCCAAGTCTTTGATGAAGTTTACCTTGTTGGTCTACTTTATTTAACCCAAATTTTCAAAATGAGTTGGTTGATGATAAATCATGAAGTATATCAAGTATGATTGATAACTAAAACATCTCAAAGACTGAAATTGTACAAACTGCTCATGAATGGTATCATACAAGTATTTCACAAAATTGAATCTTTTTACTAAACAATTTTAAAGATAAATCCTAAAACGATGTCATCAATGGTACAATCATTTTCATGTCCCATTATTAAGCATGCCATTGTAATGACTTGCCTAACTATTTCAGAAAAAATTTAGCTGGAATTGGAAAAAATAATTCTAACAATTTTGCATTGAATGGTAAAAATTTTGATAGGAAAGAGTGGTTTTGTTCAATTTTCAGTGAATTAAATTGTTTCCCTAACTCTTCTTCATTCAATGTTATTTGATTCTCAGGGAAAAACAACATTTCTAAAATTACGTCTCCTATAACTAGAAAAAACACTTTTTGGCCATCTTTTGATTTTATCATTCCCTCTTTGGGTCATAAGAATGAACACACATCAAAACAAACTTGGGAAAATGATAAGTGGTTAGAAATATTGACTAAGTAAGACCACACTCACAAGTTGGAATCATGTCTTGGATATGCTTAAACCATTGGTAAGATAAATGGTGAATTACACTTTTAAGAATAAGTTTGAGTTTGAAAATGACATTGTCTTTATGTATTAGATGTTTGGAATCAGAATTATTTAAGAGAGGTGGTGGTCTCTAAGTTATAAGTCCTCTCCAAAGAGGAAACATACATTTTACTCTAACTCTGATACTATGTGTTTTAAGAACTTTCTAAAATACAAACTATGAAACTAACAAAAAGGAGTTTAAACAATACGTGGGTAATGTTGATATTTTGAACTTTGAATCTATTGAACTGATTTCCTTCTGACCTGTATTGTAAACCTAATTCACTTCAATTTCAATGGCATCTTTCCGTGCATGCAAATATGTTTTTAAAGGATAGGCACCTTTCTTTTCTTCATTAAATTACATGCATTAACGTCTTAAATGTATTGTCATGAGTTGCCACTTGTCAATTTCCAATTCATTTACATGTGTTAGAATATGATGCAATTAATATTCCCATCGAACCCATCACTTCATTTGCGTGGTAGTGACACAAATCCAAAGGTGGTTTACAGGTACATTTGGAGTGGTTTTCCCGTGGTGTCTTTTGGCTCCGTAATAAACTGGAAGTCGCCACATGGATGTGGGCAGTTTCTGATTTACCGGGGATATGCGCACTTATGAAAAGCAACAAGTTATATTCCCTTAATGAACTACAACCATTAATCAAGGTTTAACATTCATCGTCATATATAGCGTGGAGTATTTTCACTATACACAACTTTATTTGATTTTTAACCCCTGCTCTTTTGTTTTATTGGAATATTTGGTACACATGTCACTTTAATATTGGTATTGAACCCAATCTAAATATTATTTTCCTCTTTCACATGATTTTAACTCATTTGACATGAAATTTCAAAATCAAAAAAAATTATACAAGACATGAAATTTCAAAAAACAAATTATTTCAAAAAAAAAATTATATAAATTATGTTTTGTGAATTTTGTAATTAAACAAGTGTTGCATGGTAGCTCAGTCCCTACTGGGCTGGGGCTGAAAAATGTCACTGGCAAATGTTGGAATTTCTCCAACATTTCTAAATTGCATAGCACTTTATCTCATCAGATGAAGATATATGCATCAATTTCTAAATTGAATAGCACTTTATTTCAAATTTCATAGTGAAATAGACATGTATAACACAGATGCTTATGATCTTTATTAGGAAGCAAGCCAGGTTATTTTGGATAAGAAATATTGCAGACTGTAGCAAGTGTTATGCTTTTACTGAGTTTTTCTTTTATTTATGATAACATTTTCCAGATGCTCTATGTTTACAATTTCTTATAATTACATCTATTCAACACCAACAGTATTCGGCATCACCCAGACCCAAACATTGATGATTTCCTACAAGAATATTTTCACTAGCTAGAATCTAACAATTTTTCCATTTGGTACTTTTTCCATTTGGTACTGATCAGGATCGTGCAATGCATTGTCGTGAGGAACATTCTCAGCAACACCTTTGTTTATACCAATGGTATCATTAGCAGGTTTCCATCCAGGTACCAGTTTCACAATGAAGGTGTCGATGAAGTATCTACAGATGGATATACAAATGAATATTCAGAGGAGGGACGTGAAACAACATTCTTTCTTGTCTCCTGGTGTGGACATGATAGATGTTGGAAGGGCAACAAGCTTTATACCCTGAAGAAGGCAACCGAATAAACATGTTATTCTTGAGCATATTTACAAGTAAACATTAATCAAACAATTACATAAATTCCAAGGAAATAAAAATGAAAATTACATGAATATTCAGAGGAAATGAAACAACATTTTTTTTGTCTCCTGGTCTGGGCATGACAGATGTTGTGGGTTGGGTGAAATCTGTAAACTATTTATACCCATCACATTGAAGGGAAGGATGCAACAAAAGCTTCTTTGCAGACAATCTCTGAGATGTTGCAACCAGACAATTTTCGATGAATTGAATGCGCTTGCTTGTGGGTCTTTTATTTTATTCAGGGCAGTGAGCTTTATACCCTGAAGAAGGACGCCAAGTGATCATGTGATTGACAAGACATGCAGTTTATTATAAAAGGAAAAGATTTCAATATTAAGAATATCATAGTACTGCAAATCTTTTGTGCATTTTGTAGTTGCTTTTAAGAGAGAGATTGTAAAATGGATCTGGGTTAGAACCAAAAGGAGCATAAGAGAAACGTTAAAGTAGAAAAGGAGGTGGAGAAATGGTTAGAAACCAATAGATGTGAAATCTGTTTGGGCTGAAGATGAGACAAAGTAGCCAAAGAGCATGAATTAGGTGGTTGAGTCAAGATTTGGCACTAATCCGATAATATTCAAGTGAGATATCATTAAAATTMAAAAGAGCTAACAAAATCAAATAGAGATTCGGAGAGGCTTTACAAAGAGGAARAGGKCAATATCAATAAGATAGGAAAGGCACTGTTAGGTCGTACTTCTGAATCGTAGCATCAAGAGTGCTTAGTTTAGCTCAAATGAATTCCTATCTCCCATGACCTGTTCTTATGGAAATTATAGCATTGAAAGTCTAGCCAAAGTTGCTAAAGGTCAAAATGGCGCAATCAAAAAAGCAGATCCATATGGCAAGCTATAGTTTGAGTTCTGAAAAGTTGATCAGAGCATGTGAGTGTTTCGATATAAGGCTCCTTATTATAAGTTGTTGTTGCTCTACCATTGCAGGGCCGACCATTGCAAGAATAGAATAATCCATTCTGATCAAGTTTCAGAAGGGTCGGACTGAATCTATGCCCCATTACTATAAAATTCTTCTAAACATAATATAAGGATTTTAATAAATCAAAAGGAAAGTTCCAATCCTTGATGTACATAGGATCGTTCTTTCATTGTTTAAAAACATAACTGTATTTTCATGCCAAGAGCGAATAATCTTTTTAAAGTTTTCCAATTCCAACAACAGAACTTGACAGAGAATAATAATACCTGTTTGCATGCATTCTCATGTGTAATGTAATATCTGGATCAGGACCACCATTTAGAGCCCAATTCACAGCTTCTTCCACAAGATGGCTGGGCAAAATGATGACTTTCATCAGCTCGCCAAATAAATTAGGCCTGGAACTTGGTAGTCTTGGATTTCCAAGCAACCTTAAAGCAACATCTTTCATGCCAGGATGTATATTCTTCAAGAAAAACTGAATTGCAGTAGTATCTGTGGTACCCTGGAACCTGACACATGAATAATGGGTTGAATAGTATCATCAATGCCTTACTTCAGATGGAAAACACAGATATATAGACAAACCAAAGAAGTCATGGTTTTTCTGTCAGGTGGAAAGCACAGATATATTCAAAACATGCCACAGACCTTACCAAACAATAGACTCTTTCCATTCTCTCCAGTCCTCACAGAGAACACCAGTTCATGTTGGCCTTTGAAAACCATAAATTCTCATAACAAGATGCATTTTATACTTGCCCGCACAACCATTCTTCAGCCAAAGTAGTTTTATCTCTTTTAGACTAAATGAATGATAAGAAATTAAGAATAAACAATGTATTCCCCAAAGTGGAGTTTTTCCCTGAAAAGCAAGAAGAAATTTCAGAGCATAAATCACTTGCAACCATTCTCGGGTTCCGTCTAACCAATTGCTTTATGCATTATTCTCTATAATAAATGGCATTATTGTTGCTTTGTGGTAGTGGTCTTTGTCCATAGTGTAGGACAGATCTAGATCTCTCTGTAAATCTACGCTGGTTGAAGTCACATGGACCAGTTTTCATACTTTAAAGTTTAAACTCTATTTCCAATTGAAATCGAAAGCTTTTTAATAATTTGAACTATGAAGCTTGAAAAAAATCACTCACTTGTTTTCACCTAAAATTAAAGATCGGTCCCTGGATGGGGTGGTATTGCGATCCACCTGGCACGATAAGGGCGAAGGGGGGGGGCAGCAGAGCACGGAGCCATGTGCTCGGCTCGTGCCCACTGCAGCCACCACCCCCGGGCTATAACTCGCATTCAAGGCTGATGGGAGGGGCATTAATCCCACCCCCCTCGACCACCTCTATGCATCGAACTATGCAGAATTCATTTGGCATTATCGCCTGGTTGTTTGGCTTCGACTCCGGCTCCGCGTTTTTCATGGTATTTCGGGCGATTTTCATATTCCACCTTGGCTCTGCAGACGCCGAGCTTTGCCATGCTGCGGCAACGTATGCGTCCACGTCGGGGCTCTCCTTGGCACCCTCGACGCCCTCGCACTTCCTCCTCGCCCTCTGGTTCATCCACCCCAGGACTCGAATGTTTAGCTGTCGTTGACACCTCCTGGACCCCGGCATGGCGTTCTCCCTTCGGCAAGCACTCCTCCTCTCCCCCGACGCCGCGCCATGGTCGACCTCGTCACAATCTAAAGACGCCCTCTCCCAAGTTGCCGCGTGAACACTCCGCCATTCTACATGACTTAGTCTTTGAGCTCTGGGATGGGGTGAATGACCTCCAATTCCGGGTCCAACAGATGGAGGGAAGGCTTTCTACCCTTCTCCAGCTTCTCACCACTCCCCCTCCAGGCGCTCCTAAGAACTCTAGCAATGCTCTTGAGAACTCCAGTGACAATGCAAGCAGCCATCAACTAGCTACCACAGAAGAAAGCCCGCAATGCGACGGGAAGGCAGGTTCTCCAGGGCCCATGACTGCTCTCGCACGGAAGGAGACTTTGGCAAGCTCTGTAGGAGGGGACGACGTTGCAATTTCGACAGCGACAGCAGAGGAAAGGGACACCAGCATCCAGGTGCACGAAGACAAGCGCAGCAACGCCACGGACATGCAGTGGACTGCCAGCGGGACACCTGTCATTGAGGAACCCTGGCCTGGCCTCTTGCCCGAGTATGTTCCAGATTACA
>JASDQU010374942.1:41598-73098 GCA_032191745.1 Picea mariana | reverse complement strand
TTACAGATTTAAATATAGTCCATGAATCACTGTATGGGTCATCCATGATAGGGTAATATAATATTTTTGGGTGGGCATTATCATGTGAGTGTTGTAGTATTCTTGGTATTAGCATGTTATGTTGCTATTATACTTGGATTTATATGTGAAATGATATATCTTTTAGGTGTATGCCGTATGAACATCGTTGTTTTCTCCATCATTTTAAGTGTATTGTGGATTATGTTTATTCTTGGTTCACTTGTTATTCTGTTGTTAAATAAATTTGTTGCCTCAAATTGTTTGATTAAAAATAAAGGCTGGTTACCCTAACAAATGTACTTGTATACTTACATACCCATATTCCTTCATAAAATTTACCACTGAATTCATCTTAAATATAGTTACTATGTAGAGAAGGGAAGAGGGAAGATAGGAAAAAGTAATTTTATTTGAACAAGACAAATGTTTTCACTGTGACAATTGAGATGAGAGATCATTGGTGATTTTCCTAAGCTACTCAAGTATTCTCTCTAGTACTAGTGCAACCTCAGAGTGCATCAAACATTCAGCTTTCAAGAATTCTACAAATCACAAAGAGAAAAATTACTTATTCTTCAAGTTTAAACTCTCCCTCACCCTCAAACACATTGTCTCACCAAGAAAGACCATAAACCAACTAGTAAACTCATTCAACTATGCATTCTCTTAGTGTGTATGTATATGTATTGTTTATATATTCATGTATGTATGAACTATTCTTCAGCTATTCATGTATGCATTCACAAACCTCAAATGAAAATAAAAACATAAGGACTACCCCTCAATACTAGAAAGATTTGAAAGTTGAAATTGAAAGGAAATCATAAACAACAATCATTCATCACCTTTCTAGGCTTATGTGCCATTTCCATATGTTCCAAATTGAAGTGAAAGAATGAAATCCATGATCGAACAAAAACCAGAGATTAAAGGCATACTGGAAATTCAAATTCAAACTGCACAACAAACACAATATTATATTAGTTCTAATAGCATATAATTCATCGCTTACGAAGCTGAAATTTATACCAAGTACTCAAAATAACAAAACCTAAAATAAAAATAATAGAAATGCAATTAAGAGTGGGAATTTTCTGTAAAAAAATATGAATGCTTGCCTGCCCATGGGTTGCATTTATTACTTTACAATATGTGTGTGAAATATAGCAACAACAGTTATGTGAGATCACATGTTCGAAACCTTGGCTTACCTTGTGTGCCGCATGTGCGACAACGTGGACATGCTTGGAGGCTTGGAGGTTGTACAAGTCCATTGTAGTTGCCAAAATATAGCAACAATAGTTGCTTGTTCTAGAGTGCCTGCAAACTATCACACTACAAAATGAATAGTTTGAATCCATTTTTCAAATCCCCTTCTTAGCTCCTCTGACAATGAAAGTTAGTTCAAAACATTTTACGTCGTATTTGGAATCAATTGTTACATCTTCTATATCATCTTTGTGATCTCTATATGCATCCAGACTGGCTCTCTGCAGTGGTGCTAGAATTATTGGGTCAATGCCCTTTTCCTTTAGCATCACAAAAAAAATAAGGACCAATCCATTAATCCTGCAAAAGATTGGTTTATTCATGTTCACCTTGCCTTGGTTTTCAGTATTAGCATTGAAATATTCCTTGGATCATGAATCTTTCCTAAAAAAAAACCTTGCTATAGTCAAATCCAACATTTGTTGATTATCCCCAAAGTCCCTCCTGATGTATTTCACTCAAACCCTCGACTTTCTATTCCATTACTTGAGCCAACTATAGGATGCTTGTTGCATTCTGAACATTGTATTTCCTGTTGTTGATCCATTAAAGTTATTCCAATATCAGACTTGAGGGCAGTGGAAAGGCAAGAACTATTGTGCAATGCCAAACTTGGCCTTCCACTATCCAAGCTCTTCACACTATTTACGTCCTCTTGAGAATCTTCATTTCCATCATGTGCCATACCATTCCAAGCTGCCCCACCATCAATTTCACCTTGCACATTACTTCTACAGATAGATTCAATAGCAGTTTCAATATGCACAACCTAAAAACTATGGTTATGCTTTGCACTTGATTCACAGCCTTCAGAGAAACTTGAAGAACTGTTGGGGATTTTCCTTCTAAATCCCTTCCTTGGACAAATCACAACGCTCTCCAAGTTATCTCTCCTTGCAGCCGATGGACTCACAATAGATAAATGGTGAGTAATAGCTGCCCCTAGAAACACTAAAGCCACCACTGCATAGCTAATGCAATGCCCAAGATACCTGCAACATAACAAGTGCTAAGCCGTGAGAGTGGATCATGTCATTTAATGTCATTTAATCCTCAGGCTGATCATGCCTCTTTGCAACAAGGAATTTGCGGGGTTGAGCCTTGAAATTGACTGAACCCCAATCTGGGTAGTTAGCAGCTAATCTCCTAGGAAATAAACTCCAATGTGATAATGTCTTGCATCTAATGTCACACTTCCTAACTTCTCATATGTTGGAATTATCCATGTTTAAGTTTTGTTTTTGGGACAGCAAAACAATCTAGCATGTGCACAGATACTGGTCTTATGAGGCTTAATAAATTGGCTTAAACTTGATCTAATTTGCTGAAATATCCATGTTTCATGGCAATCATACACCAAGCCCTATTTCTGGTACGATCATTGTTTCATAAACAGACTTGAATCAATAGGTTAAATCATCTAAATATCATGTTTTACATGGTGCTAAACACTAAATCTCTTTTCAGATTGATATTAATTTCATAGATGTAATATATGATCTAATGAACACTTTCTTGAATTGTGAATCTATTTGAAACTTATGATATATGGTGATTTGGCAATGAGCACTTTATTAAATTGTGAATCTATTTGAAACTTATGATATATGGTGATTTGGAGATCCGGAAATTTCACATTAGAGTAACTTTGAGAAAGCAAACATATAATTTTTTAAAATCTACTGATCTTTTTCATGCACACATCTAAGGGGAAGATCTCATATTTCACCTCATTTGTTATGTTATGATGCCAGCATTTCCTTCACAAATGGAACACAATTGTGGATCTTCATGGCAATTTTATGGTGGTAACATTTATGGTCTCATATGCCTATTCTAATCTGGAAGTTAGATCAGTCACATGAATATTTCATGGTTTAGCATCTCATTGGCATGGCATAATATTGGAAACATTTTATAATTGGAACACAATTAATCATTTATTGTGGATTTAAAATATAATTTATGGAGCAGTACAATGATGTTTAATGGATGGTATGTTTTAAATATAAGCACTCTTGTGATCCAATGAAAATATTCTTTGTAGCTGAATAGGAAAGACCTTTACACCTTTTAGTTCTTGTGGCAGGTGCAACAAGAATTAGAGAACTTTCCCGGGAATAGTTTTGCAGACAAAATTTTGTGTTTGGGAGAACATCTGATGTTGGATTTGGTAGAGATATACAGAATACTAACTTCAGATGCATTGACTCTTTTATTGAACCGATCTTTAATTTTAGGTGAAAACAAGTGAGTGATTTTTTTCAAGCTTCATAGTTCAAATTATTAAAAAGCTTTTGATTTCAATTGGAAATAGAGTTTAAAGTATGAAAACTGGTCCATGTGACTTCAACCAACGTAGATTTACAGAGATATCTAGATCTGTCCTACACTATGGACAAAGACCACTACCAAAAAGAAACAATAATGCTATTTATTATAGAGAACAATGCATAAAGAAATTGGTTAGAAGGAACCTAAGAATGGTTGCAAGTGATTTATGTTCTGAAATTTCTTCTTGCTTTTCAGGGAAAAACTCCACTTTGGGGAATACATTGCTTATTCTTATCATTCATTTAGTCTAAAAGAGATAAAACTACTTTGGCTAAAGAATGGTTGTGTAGGCAAGTATAAAATGCATCTTGTTATGAGAATTTATGATTTTCAAAAGCCAACACGAATTGGTGTTCTCTGTGAGGACTGGAGAGAATGGAAAGAGCCTATTGTTTGGCAAGGTCTGTGGCATGTTTTAAATATATATGTGCTTTCCACCTGACAGAAAAACCATGAATTCTTTGGTTTTTCTATATATCTGTTTTTTCCATCTGAAGTAAGGCATTGATGATACTATTCAACCCATTATTCATGTCTCAGGTTCCAGGGTGCCACAGATACTACTGCAATTTAGTTTTTCTTGAAGAATATACATCCTGGCATGAAAGATGATGCTTTAAGGTTGCTTGGAAATCCAAGACTACCAATTTCCAGGCCTAATTTATTTCGTGAGCTGATGAAAGTCATCATTTTACCTAGCCATGTTGTCGAAGAAGCTGTGAATTGGGCTCTAAATGGTGGTCCTGATCCAGATATTACATTACACATGAGAATGCATGCAAACAGGTATTATTATTCTCTGTCAAGTTCTGTTGTTGTAATTGGAAAACTTTAAAAAGATTATTCGCTCTTGGCATGAAAATACAGTTATGTTTTTAAACAATGAAAGAACAATCCTATGTACATCAAGGATTGGAACTTTCCTTTTGATTTATTAAAATCCTTATATTATGTTTAGAAGAATTTTATAGTAATGGGACATAGATTCAGTCCGACCCTTCTGAAACTTGATCAGAATGGATTATTCTATTCTTGCAATGGTCGGCCCCGCAATGGCAGAGCAATAACAACTTATAATAAGGAGCCTTATATCGAAACACTCACATGCTCTGATCAACTTTTCAGAACTCAAACTATGGCTTCCCATATGGATCTGCTTCTTTGACTGCGCCATTTTGACCTTGAGCAACTTTGGCTAGACTTTCAATGCTATAATTGCCATAAGAACATGTCATGGGAGATAGGAATTCATTTGAGCTAAACTAAGCACTATTGATGCTACGATTCAGAAGTACGACCTAACAGTGCCTTTCCTATCTTATTGATATTTCTCTCTTCCTCTTTGTAAAGCCTCTCTGAATCTCTATTTGATTTCGTTAGCTCTTTTGAATTTTAATGATATCTCACTTGAATATTATCGGATTAGTGCCAAATCTTGACTCAACCACCTAATTCATGCTCTTTGGATACTTGGTCTCATCTTCATCCCAAGCAGCTTTCACATCTACTGGTTTCTAACCATTTCTCCACCTCCTTTTCTACTTTAACGTTTCTCTTATGCTCCTTTTGGTTTTAACCCAGATCCATTTTACAATCTCTCTCTCTTAAAAGCAACTACAAAATGCACAAAAGATTTGCAGTAGCTATGATATTCTTAATATTGAAATATTTTCCTTTTATAAATAAACTGCATGTCTTGTCAATCACATGATCACTTGGCGTCCTTCAGGGTATAAAGCTCACTGCCCCGAATAAAATAAAAGACCCACAAGCAAGCGCATTCAATTCATCGAAAATTGTCTGGTTGCAACATCCCAAAGATTGTCTGCAAAGAATCTTTTGTTGCATCCTTCCCTTCAATGTGATGGGTATAAATAGTTTACAGATTTCACCCAACCCGCAACATTTGTCATGCCCAGACCAGGAGACAAAAAAAATTGTTGTTTCATTTCCTCTAAATATTCATGTAATTTTCATTTTTATTTACTTGGAATTTATGTAATTGTTTGATTAATGTTTACTTGTAAATATGCTCAAGAATAACATGTTTATTCGGTTGCCTTATTCAGGGTATAAAGCTTGTTGCCATTCCAACATCTGTCATGTCCACACCAGGAGACAAGAAAGAATGTTGTTTCATGTACCTCCTCTGAATATTCATTTGTATATCCATCTGTAGATACTTCATCGACAACTTCATTGCAAAACTGGTAAATGGATGGAAACCTGCTAATGAGACCATTGGTATAAACAAAGGTGTTGCTGAGAATGTTCCTCACGACAATGCATTGCACGATCCTGATCAGTACCAAATGGAAAAATTGTTAGATTCTAGCTAGTGAAAATATTCCTATAGGAAACCATCAATGTTTGGGTCTGGGTGATGCCGAATATGGTTGGTGTTGAAAAGATGTAATTATAAGAAATTGTAAACATAGAGCATCTAGAAAATGTTATCATAAATAAAAGCAAAACTCAGTAAAAGCACAACACTTGCTACAGTCTGCAATATTTCGTATCCAAAAGAACCTGGCTTGCTTCCTAATAAAGATCATAAGCATATATGTTATACATGTCTATTTCGCTATGAAATCTGAAATAAAGTGCTATTCAATCTAGAAATTGATGCATATATCTTCATCTGATGAGATAAAGTGCTATGCAATCTAGAAATTCCAACAGACATATAGTGTTATGCAATCTAGAAATTCCAACATTTTCCAGTGCCATTTTCCAGCCTCAGCCTGGCAGGGACTGGACTGCCATGCAACACTTGTTCGTATAGATAAAATTGCATCCATTTAAATAGAAAGAAAACTCATGAGCACAATAGACTTGGTTTTAATGTGCAAAATTACCGAAAAATAGAAAAAAGTAAAACAAGTATGAACTAGAAACATCTAAATTAGAGTAAACACACTTTTGTTTAAATACTTTTATTTATTAAAAAGAAAATTATTATATGCACATACCCATGTGAGCAGCGATCAAAATTCAACACGTCACAGCCCATCAGAGGGGGTCCAGCACGTCTCAGAAGGGTTATTAAATAATTAGAAGTCAAAAAAAAAATTAATTTCAATTTTTAAAAGTTATTTCAGAAATGTTAAAAAAAACTTAAAATTTCATAGGAAGGGTAATATTTTAATTTGCCAGTCATTAAAATTTGCAGGATACGGTTTACCAATTAAAAATTTGCCGGTTACGGTTTACCAATTAACACTCCACTCACATTAAAATTTGTCGGTTACCAATTAACACTCCACTCAGCGAGTTAGCACTGGTCAGTGGTGTACAATGTACAGTGTATAGGTAGATAAAATCATAAATGTTGCTTCGTGCGAAATTGCGGTAACATTGAAGTTTGAACAAGTTCCCTTCGAGAATTGCATTGTAAGTTGTAACACTGGTGTTTTTTCACTGAATTTTCCGGAGAAGCTAGCTATGGAGGAAGAAAAAGCTGTCAAGTTCACATTACTAGCCTTGCCCGCTGATGTTGTCTGCAACCTCCTGTCAATTGGGGTAAGGATTCAGGAACCCGAGCTCTTTACTTTATTTACTACTATATATGTGTTATTATATGTTATTTCAAAAACTTTTTTGGTTGTATATCAGAATTTTCAAAGAAAAAATCGAATTTTGTATGATGTATATGTTAAAATAGATTAACATTTATACATTGATCTGTCCATAACGGGATATGATGGTAATCATGGTAGCAGTCTGTGATGGATTTAAGTGGGTTCAGTGTATGATTTGGGGTTTAGGGCGGTTTCCAGGATAACAAGAATTATAGCCAGAAAAACTATCATTAGATCTGCACTGATACTTGAAGTTACAATAATTATAGAGTCAACAACCACTCGCCAATTTTGACATGACATCACCTACTTATCATCCATCTTCATGATGCATAGAAACTTCCATTAAGATCCTGTTCAGTACCGTCAGAGTACCTACTCCCAGAGGTTTAAAACTTATTGTGTCTTTATCCATGAAGACCTTTCCTCCTCCTCCTCCACTTTCCTCTTATAAAAATCAAGTGAAAGTGGTAAACCCCTGTTGTTTCCTTCAATAAATTAGATCTTCTGATCCATTTGAAACGGTGAGGCTGAACCGTCAATGAAAAATAGTAATTATTATGAGTTGTTTGTTAACTTTTCAGACCCCAACCCAATTCCAGTCTCGCTGATTTTTCAGCGAATGTTAAATGTTGAAACTCTAGTTTCAGCATAAAAAAAACTTAGCAGAAAATAAACTTCAGAACTGAAACATGAGGATTTTGTTAAATGCTAAAACTGTGTTGAAACTGGAGTTTCGGCATTTAACAAAATCCTCATGTTTCAGTTCTGAAGTTTATTTTCTGCTAAGTTTATTTTATGCTGAAACTGTGCTGAAACTGGAGTTTCGGCATTTAACAAAATCCTCATGTTTCAGTTCTGAAGTTTATTTTCTGCTAAGTTTTTTTTATGCTGATACTGTGCTGAAACTGGAGTTTCGACATTTAACAAAATCCTCATGTTTCAGTTTTGAAGTTTATTTTCTGCTAAGTTTTTTTTATGTTGAAACTGTGCTGAA
This sequence comes from Picea mariana, assembly GCA_032191745.1. Taxonomy (NCBI): domain Eukaryota; kingdom Viridiplantae; phylum Streptophyta; class Pinopsida; order Pinales; family Pinaceae; genus Picea; species Picea mariana. Next base: position 64,896 of record JASDQU010374942.1, on the reverse strand, counting down.
ACTGAAGTTTCAGCATTTAACAAAATCCTCATGTTTCAGTTCTGAAGTTTATTTTCTGCTAAGTTTATTTTATGCTGAAACTACACTGAAACTGGAGTTTCGGCATTTAACAAAATCCTCATGTTTCAGTTCTGAAGTTTATTTTCTGCTAAGTTTTTTTTATGCTGATACTGTGCTGAAACTGTGCTGAAACTGGAGTTTCGGCATTTAACAAAATCCTCATGTTTCAGTTCTGAAGTTTATTTTCTGCTAAGTTTTTTTTATGCTGAAACTGTGCTGAAACTGGAGTTTCAACATTTAACATTGGCTGAAAAATCAGCAACACTGAAACTGGGTTGGGGTCTGAAAAGTTAACATTGTTCACACTCCCACGACTATAGAAAACAATAATCTCTGTGATCGCAACAAAACATAAGTAGTTGTTGAATCTCTTCATTGCTTTAATTGTCAATGGCACGGTGCACCGTCCTTATCTGCTCTCCTTTACCTTCAGAAGCTTCCAGTGTCCTAACTCAATGTACATCAGGTCGTTCCATCCAATTCGTCTCATAGCAGAGAATTTGGTCATGGTCAAATATTATTGGTAAGGAAAACCTAGAATTAGGTTAAATGTTATTGGTAAAGTTTACCTGATCCAGTTACAGTTTGGTCAAATGTTATTTGTAAATTTTTCTTTGATTCAGTTGGAGTTTTGATGCTAAAGTTTTCTTTGATTTGATTGGAGTTTTGAATTTTTTAAACCTTTTCTAGCCACTCCTTGAAAGTCAATGACTACTAAATAGTCACAAAAGGTAATATTTTATTAGAAATAAATTTGATTAAAAATGTAATATTTTATTTAACACGTTTTTTTATGAAGTGTGAACTTAATTTATTATTGTCAATTGAAATGCAATTTTTCTACGAACTTTTCATTCTAGAAGGGTTGCATGATTATATACCCTTCTCACAGAAATAAACACCTGCCCTTCAAATTTGATCACTGCATGTGAGTTTAACTTAAAAAGGAAAGGAGAGAAAGGTACGTGAGAAGTAGGTCAGTAAAAGTAAAAGGCATATTAAATCATAATTTTAAATTAAAGAATTATGCATGAGAAACATGTGGTATTTTTAGGTGGGTAGGGAAGTATGGGTAGGGAATGAGTAACTCCACACTTGAATTTGCATTAACATGAGATTATGATAAATACAATACAAATTTATCTTTGGTTTCATTTTCGAAGAGGTCTGAATGACTCTTCATAATCACCTATGATTCTTCATAATTTTATTAAATGTTATTTACAAAATTATTTACAAGCTACCATAATCACGAGGATTAGGTATCCAACATTCCCCCCCTTAATCCAAAGGGGTGTTTATGAGTCCAAGCATCATTTTGAATTTTTCAAACTTTTCTCTTCCAAGCGCTTTGGTGAAAATGTCTAAATTTTCTCATTTGTGGAACAATGTCTCAAGTGAATAGTCTTGGCCTCTACATGATATAGAATTAAGTGATACTTTGGGTTAATGTGCTTAGTTTGATCATGGAATATAGGATTCTTGACCAAATTGATTGTAGAAGTATTGTCAACCAAAAGAGGAGCCGTGTTCATTTGTTTCTCCTAAAGATATTCAAGTATTTTCTTGAGCCACACAATCTCCTTTGTTGCTTCTACAGCTACGAAACATTCTTTCTCTATTATGGAATCTACTAGAATTGACTGTTTGTGTGATGTCTAGGAGACAATTGCTAATCCAAGACTCATGAGATAACATGAATTTTACACTCTTTTTTCTTTATCCCCATCAAATTTCGAATCAGAATATACAATTAGGTTGAATTCATCCACCTTATAGTACTTGAGTCCAAAATATTGAGTTCCCTTAAATTATTTTTGAACTCTTTTTGTAGTAGACCAATGTCCTTCACAAGGTTTTTGCATGAACCTAGAAACAATCCCAACAAAAAATGAAATATCTAGTCTGGTGGTGTTAAGGTAGATAAGTCTTCCCACAAGTTGTTTGTACTTGGTTTCATCCTTAAATCAATTTTCTTCTTTTGATGTGAGCTTCAAATGTTATTCCATTGGAGTAGAGACATGGTTACACTCAACCAGGCCAAATGTGTTCAAAAATTCTCCAATGTACTTCTTTTGGGAGATAAATATGTTCTTTGGATTTTTCATCACTTCAATGCCAAAGTAGTAGTGAAGATGTCTCAAATTTTTCATCTCAAAGACTTTCTTCAACTCTTTCTTTATGGATGAAATATATCTGGCATTGTTTGATGCAGCCCCCCTACCTTAGCAGGGTCTGTCGATCTCTCAGTCACTGGATCTTCACTAAATTGAGTTGGATTAGCTCTTTCAGGTCCCTTCTGGAACCTCTACAAAACAAATCCATAGGTCCTCTATTAACAACACCCACGCGAACATGCATTGGGTGCAAGTTCCCTCCATGTGACCACCAACTGTGATCGCATGCCTCTCAAAAGGCGTTTCGCAATTTCGTGTATCAAGTGTTTTGTACGCAAGTCATCTCGACTCTCCCAACCTCCAAAATTTCGATAGGGGCTTAGAACTTGCTAGCTCCTCCCTTATCCTTCTCCACGTGACCACTACCTATGACCACAAGACAAATCAAAAGGCGTGTCGTGAAATCCCGTATCAGACCTTTGTGTGTGAGTCACCTCGACCCTCCCGATCTCTGAAATTCCAACAGGGCTTAGCACTTGCTAGCTTCTCCCTCCATATGACCTCCGCCTGTGACTCGGGTCTCAACCTCAAGCACTTATCGGGATTTCGTGTTTCGTGAAGTTGGGGGATCACTCACCTCTGTTCTCCCGTTGTCTAATTCCCCGATATCTCCCTGGGAAAATCAACGGTCCATGCTCCTTGCTCGATTAATGGCTACGACCAAATCGTGAACTCGGGTTCGTGAATCCTTACGACTCTGCCCTTTGACTTTCCCGAGTTGCGAGTCAGCGAAATGTCGATCTCTCACCATGTGTCCTCTGAATCCAACAACCCAAATCTTATTCCGAGACTTCAGGTCTCTGTGCTCTGGCGTTTTCAATTCTCAAACTGAAAACTTACTTCATATTTTCCTAGAGTATGAGATCTGCTGACAAGTGTCTCCTCATAGATCAATGACTCATGGTCCTTTGTTTGTCCGCGCTCTGGGTATTTCAAGTATCAACTTGACTCCTTGTGCGCCCGTGATATTTGACGGCTCACACTTGATCAATCGAACGACTGAGATCTCACCTCAATGTTCCAGCAATCCGGGCTTTAGAAATCTCAAGTTTCAAACCGCTCTCCCTTCTGAGCTTCCAGCAACCAACGACTATGATTCCTCCTGGTAATCCGACGCTTGGTCTTTGCCTCCAGTGATCTGATGGCTCAGATCTATCCCACTAATCGAATGGTCGAAATTCTATTCCGAGTCTCTAGACTCCGGAAATCTCAAGTTTCAACCTCAGTATCCTTTCTCCTCTGTAGGCAAAGTGATAAGGTTTGTGCACTTCTTCTAATCCGACGGCTGTTGATTTTCTTCCCTGTGATCCGACGATCACAGTCGTTCTTCCTCCTGAGCTTCTGATATCTCTTCGCCTTGGAATATTTATCCGCCTTCAAAGGTTCCAAACCTTTGTTCCCTGACGAATCCACCTCTGGGACCTCGTCAACACTCGTGAAAAGTTTTATCTCTTCTGAGCTTCTATCCTTAAAAGGATTTTGATCTCCCACGCACACTTTGCGTTCTCTGGATTTTGAATAACTCAGTTCGAAGGATTTTCTTGAAAATAAAATGCTTCTCGCCCACCTGGCATTCTTCTGCGCTGGTTCTTCAAAGCTTGTTGGCCTCTTGACGCTATGCACACCTTGCACCTGGTCTGAGTTTCTCTAACTCTCTCTCTGCACTTCTCTAAGTCAATCTGAGACTCAATTGATGCACTCCTTGTGTTCGAGAGGCACACCTTGCATACAAGTATCAGAAGAGAAACGATTGAAACTCAACCAGCTTCATCACGAACTTATACAGTTAATCTCTCGAACACTCATACATGAAATGACCTGTAACAAATCATACACGTAGAATAACATTCATTCAATCACATATGAAATGAACACGGTCCAAGGATTTGGGACAATTTATGTCTTCTCTATTCATTCATGAAAAAAAAATACATGGTGTTTCTGCTACTCTACTCTGCTCTACTGATCTCTCTATTTTGTCTCATGCATTCTATATGTTACAATACACTACTGAAAAACTATCTAAGGACCGCTCCACGATCTCTCTCATCCTGTTCTGAAATCTATCCTTTCAAATTCAAAGATATTACCTACGTTGTCCTATTACAGTAACTACTACTTATTACCAGATAGAGTCGACACTCCATATCTGCAATTTCTTACAGTCCTTCAAGAATTTAAAAACATGTTACATTTTAAAATGTTGTATTCAAAAATATTTCAACAATCGATTAAATTTTGAGTTAAATGCTTGATTTGAAACTCAATCATTGTTGATATGTCATTCTTCTACCTCCACGCATGCATTGTTGACTTTGAAGGCAATGCTCCTGCATCACACTCCCCTGGTTAAAAAATTTCCATGGATGCCTGTCCATGAGCTCCTACACTGTTTTTCCATGCTTCAAAATATCAAGTTTTGTGACCCAACTTGCATCTTACATTGGATGATCTTTCCACTTCACTAAGTACTCAGGATATGTCTTCCTCCTAGTTTTCTTTCCATCCCTATGTTCAATAATTATCTCCATGTGAGGTTTTTGTGTTGTGGGCAATTGCTCTTCCCACTGAATTTATTTCTGATCATTTAATTCTCCTGCTTCATATTTCCTGTAAGGATACAAGTCTGCAACATTAAATATCAGTGATATCCCAACATTGTCTGGCAACCCAATCTCATAAGCACTGGCTGCAAATTTTCTGAGAATCCTGCATGGTCCTATATTTTTCATATTTAACTTGTTGTACGTTCCCCTTGGGAATCTCTCTTTTCTCAAATGAGCTAAAACTTCATCTCCAACTTTGAATTGAACTTCTCTTCTCTTTTGATCAACTCTGCTCTTGTATTTATGACTATTTTCCTATAGCTTCTCTCTGACTCTATCATGGAGTTTCTTCATTTTTGTTGCAAAATCCTCTGCTCCAGCACTTCTGAACTCATCTTGATTCAAATCTCTCAACTCTGTAATCCCTCTTGGTCATATACCATACACAATTTCAAATGGACTTTTTCCTATGCTCCTATTCACTGAATTGTTGAATGCAAATTATGCTTGTGCCAGAATCTGATCCCATTGTCGACCTTGCTCAGTGACTAAACTTCTCAACAAATTTCCAAGACTCTTGTTTACTACTTCGGTCTGTCCATCTGTCTGAGGGTGATATGTTGAACTAAAGGAAAAGTTTGTTCCCAGCCTCTTCCATAGAGTCCTCCAAAAGTGTCCTACAAATTTGGTGTCTCTGTCTGAAACTATGCTCCTTGGCAATCCATGTAGTCTCACGACCTCTCTGAAAAACAAATTGGCGATGTGTGTGGCATCACTTGTCTTCTAGCATGGTATGAAATGTGCCATTTTTGAAAATATGTCCACCACAACAAATATGGAATCACTCCCTTTTTTAGTTTTAGGCAATCCCAAAACAAAATCCATACTAATTGCATCCCACGACCTTTCTGGAATTGGTAATGGTTGATACAAGCCAGCGTTTTGTTGTTTTCCTTTTGCATACTGACAAATTCTATATTTGTTCACAAAAATTTTCACTTCTTCTCTCATGTTTGGCCAATAATACGAATTATTCAGCTGTGCAAATGTCTTATCGTGACCAAAGTGTCCAGCTAAACCTTCATTGTGTTTCTCTTTCAATAGGTTGTCTCTCATTGAGCATTTCAGAATGCATAATTGGCTCCCTTTGAACAATAATCCATCCTGGATCAAATATTCAGTCCATGGTCTTTTGTCTCCCAATAAAGGATTATTGCATGCCTTGTAAGCTTCTTTGAAATCTGCATCTTCTTTATACATCTCCTTGAGGTGTTCGAACCCCAAGGTCTCCACTTGGAATTCATGTACAATCAAACTCCTGCTCAAAGCATCTGCAACTTTGTTAGCAGTTCCAACAATGTGCTTAGTAAAAAAAGTAAAATTCTACATAAATTCTACCCATTTTGTATGTTTCTGATTCAACTTTTCTTGCCTAGTAATAAAATACAAAGCATGATTATCACTGTACAAGACAAATTCTTTAGGAATTAGATAATGTCTTCATTTTTTCAAAGCTTGAATCACCGCATAAAATCCATTTTCATATGTGGAATACTTTTTCTTGGCATCATTTAGTTTCTCACTAAAATAAGCAACTGACCTATTGTCCTGACTCAGGATGCTCCAATAGCTAATCCACTTGCGTCGCATCTCACCTGAAATGTTTTTCCAAAATCTGGCAAGACCAGAATTGGTTGCTCTGTGATTTTCTCCTTCAACACTTTGAAACTTCTTTCAGCTTCCTCTGTCCAAATGAAGGACTTGTGTTTATTCTTCACAATGTCCAACGTGGGTGCGCATATGCCACTAAAATTTCTGATGAATTTTCTATAAAATCTTGCTAACCCATGAAAACTTCTTACCTCAAATATGTTGCTCGGCGACGACCATTCTCTGATCGCTCTCACTTTTTCTGGGTCCATCCTCAATTCATTTGAAGAGATCATGAAACCCAAATATATGAGCTCCTTCTTCATAAAATAACTCTTCTTAATATTTATCAACAATTTCTCTTGCTACAACTTTTTCATCACTGATGTCAAATGTCTTAAGTGTTCCTCCTTTGTCTTGTTGAAGATTAGTATGTCATCTAGATATACCATGGAAAATTTTCCTATGAATTATTTCAACACTTCATTCATTAACCTTGTAAATGTGCTTGGTGCATTTGTCAACCCAAACGACATGACCAACCATTCAAACAATCATTCATTTGTCTTGAGTGATGTTTTCCATTCATCTCCCTCTCTCACTTGTATTTGATGATATCTTATCTTCAAGTCTATATTAAAAAAATATCTTTCCCCACTCAAACAATCCATCAAATCATTCATCCTCGGTAAAGGAAATCTGTATCTAATGGTTATCGTGTTGATGGCTCAGGAATCTGTACACATCCTCCAACCTCCATCTTTCTTTAGGCTTAATACAGTCGGTATTGAGCATGGGCTTAGGCTTTCCCTGACTAAACCTTTATCCAACAACTCCTAGACTTGATTTTTGACTTCCTCATTCTCTCTAGGCGTCAACCTATAAGCTGCTTTGTTTGGTAAACTAGCTCCTAGAATAAGGTCAATATGATGGCTTATACTCCTGATGGGTGGAAATGAGTGTGGTAACTCATCCACGACTATATCAGCAAAGTTTTCTAATAGTTCTTGGATTTCTATAGATAAGTCTTCTACTGAAATATTCGTAAGGATAACTCTAGGCTTCCTCACTACAACAAACTACATTTATTTCTCCTTTTTGATTTCATTTAAGATCTCCTTCCCACTCATGAGAAGTATGCTTGATCTAGCTTATGTCTTTTTCTCTTTGTCTTCTATGGGGAAAAACATATGTATCCTACTATTCTTTTCTAGGGTATCGATATTCTTCCTTCCATCATGAATAACCTTTCGGTCATACTTCCACGGCCTCCCCAATAAAATATGACAAACATCCATAGGAACTACATCGCACAATATTTCATCCCTATAACCTCCTATTTTGAATTCAACTTGGCATTGTTGACTTACCATTACTTGATGTCCTCTCTGCAACCATGATACCTTGTATGGATTTGGATGTACAATTGTCTCCAATTCCAACTTCTCCACCATCTCTGTGGATACTAGATTGTCAGTTCTCCCACTGTCTATGATCACCTTACAAACTTTGTCTTGCGACTTGCAAGTAGTTCTGAACAGGCTTGTTTGTTGAACTGGTTCCTCTGGTTCCTTTTCTGGTTTAAGAAGAATTTTCCTCATCATGAGGTTTCTTCCTCCTTCTGCTGCTTCTTCTTCCACATGTTTCTGTGCTTCAACAATGTGTGCTTCTCCGCCTTCTCTTTTTCTATTGGGACATTCCCAAGATTTTTGTCCTTCTTTTCCATAGGTATAGCATTTAACTACGCCTCCTATGGCTCTTCCTCTTTTTCTACCTCTGGAAAAATAACTTCTTCTGCCATGTTGTCCTTCTTTAGAACTTCTACCCTTCTCATGGTGACTATGTTGTTTGTCATCTTCAGGCTTCGACTTCTGGAACTTCTCTCTGCTGGTTCCCTTGCCTCTGTTTGAATTTCCACCTTTGCTTCGTTGGCTTTGCTTCCTAGCGAATTTTTCCTCAGCTTTCAAGGCTTCTTGATAGACATCATCAACTTTACTGACAGACATCATGTTGATCTCCTCTTGTATTTCATATCTCATCCCATTGATATATCTAGTTGTCTTCTCATCTTCATTCTCTTTCTGTCCAACCCTGATGTTCATTCGGTAAAATTCTTCAGTGTACTCCTTCACTGATAAACCCCTCTGTTTCAGGTTCTGCAATCTTCTGTAAATATTGATTTGGTAATCCTTTGGGATGAATTTTTATTTCAACTTAGCTACCATCCTATCCCAGTTTTTAATTTTATGCTTACCATTTATCCTGTGTTCGGCTTGCAGTTCATCCCACCATAACACTGCATGGCCTTTCAGTCTTGTCACTACATGCTTCGCCATCTTGTCTTCTTTGATATATTCGTAATCGAAGTATTTTTCCATAGCACGTACCCAATCTAACAATTCTTCAAATTCTAAATTTCCTCCGTACATAGGTACCTCTATCCTTGCTCTGCCTCCTATCTTCGAAACAATTTTTATCAAGTGATATTGTGCAACATCCTCTGCTACATTTTCCTCTCCCTCTACTTATTCTTCGCTCTCAGATTCACTGAAATCATGAGTGTCTGGTGCTCTTCTCTGTGTTGTCTCCATGGCGTCCAATCTCATTCGGAGTCGCCTCATTTCTTCTTCCATTTATGCATTCACTCTACGCCTTCTGGGTGGCATGATTTCACTGCGTCACCTACAACACAAATTCAAAATTTCTTTGATACCACAAATGATACCAACTTTCCTCCTTTCTCCTTTTGTCTATTGTCTGCAAACAAACTTAAAATGAGCTCTGATACCACCTGATGCAACCCCCTACCTCAATAGGGTCTGTCGACCTCTCGGTCACTGGATCTTCACTAAACTGAGTTGGATTAGCTCTTTCGGGTCCCTACTGGAACCTCTACTAAAAAAATCCACAGTTCCTCTGTGAACTTCACCCATGCGAATAGGAACTGGGCGTGAGTTCCCTCCACGCAAACACCAACTGTGACCGCACGCCTCTCAAAAGGTGTTTCCTGATTTCGTGTATCGGATGTTTTGTATACAAGTCACCCCGACTCTCCCGACCTCGGAAATTCCGACAAGGGCTTAGCACTTGCTAGCTCCTCCCTTATCCTTCTCCACGTGACCACTACCTGTGACCACAAGTGCAATCAAAAGGTGTGTCGTGAAATCCCATATCGAACCCTTGCGTGTGAGTCACCTCGACCCTCCCGATCTCTGAAATTCCGATAGGGCTTAGCACTTTCTAGCTTCTCCCTCCATATGACCTCTGCCTATGACCCGGGATTCAACCTCAAGCACTTATCGATATTTTCACATTTCGCGAAGTTGGAGGATCACTCACCTCTCTTATCCCAATGTCCGATTCCCCGATATCTCCCTGGGCGAATCAATGGTCCATGCTGCTTCATCGATCGATGGCTACGACCAAATTGTAAACTCGGATTCACGAATCCCTACGACTCTGCCCTTTGACTTTCCCGAGTTGCGAGCCAGCGAAATGTTGATCTCTCACCACATGTCCTATGAATCCAACAGCCCAAATATTATTCCGAGACTTTGAGTCTCCGTGCTCCGACGTTTTCAATTATCAAACTGAAAACTTACTTCAACTTTTCCCGGAGTACGATATCTACTGGCAAGTGTCTCCTCACAAATCAACGACTCACGGCCCTTCGGCTATCCGCACTTTGGGTATTTCAAGTCTCAACTTGACTCCTTGTGCGCCTGTGATATCTAACGACTCACACTTGATCAATCGAACGGCTGAGATCCCACCTCGGCGTTCCAGCACTCCGAGCTTCAGAAATATCAAGTTTCAAGCTTCTCTCCCTTCTGAGCTTCTAGTAACCAACGACTATGATTCCTCCTCGTAATCTGATGCTTGGTCTTCACCTCCAGTGATCTGACGGCTCAGATCTATCCCACTGATCGGATGGTCTAAATTCTAATCCAGGTCTCTGGACTCCGGAAATCTCAAGTTTCAACCTCAGTAGCCTTTCTCCTTTGTACTCGAAGTGATAAGGTTCGCACACTTCTTCTAATCCGATGGCTGTCGATTTTCTTCCCTGTGATCCGACGATCACAGTCATTCTTCCTCCTGAGCTTATGATATCTCTTTGCCTTGGAAGATTTATCCACCTTCAAAGTTTCCAAACCTTTGTTCCCTGACGAATCCACCTCTGGGCCCTCGTCAACACTCGTGAAAAGTGTTATCTCTTTTGAGTTTATATCCTTAAAAGGATTTCGATCTCCCATGCACACTTTGCATTCTTGGGATTTCGAATAACTCAGTTCGAAGGATTTTCTTGAAAATAAAATGCTTCTCTCCCACATGGCGTTCTTTTGCGCTAGTTCTTCGAAGCTTGTTAGCCTCTTGACGTTGTGCACACCTTGCACCTGGTCTGAGTTTCTCTGATTCTCTCTCTATAGTTCTCTGAGTCAATCCGAGACTCAATCAACGCACTCCTTGCGTTCAATATGCACACCTTGCATACAAGTATCAGAAGAGAAATGATTGAAACTCAACCAGCTTCGTCACGAACTCATACAGTTAATCTCTCGAACACTCATACATGAAATGAACTGTAACAAATCATACACACATAATAACATTCATTCAATCACACATGAAATGAACATAGTCCAAGGATTTGGGACAATTTTTGTCTGCTCTATTCATTCATGAAAAACAAAATACATAGTGTTTCTGCTACTCTACTCTACTCTATTGATCTCTATATTATGTCTCATACATTCTATATGTTACAATACACTACTAAAAAACTATCTAAGGACCGCTCCACGAGCTCTCTCGTCCTTTTCTGAAATCTATCATTTCAAATTCAAAGCTATTACCTACTCTGTCCTATTACAATAACTACTAGTTATTGTGAGATAGATTCGACACTCCATATTTGCAATTTCTTACAGTCCTTCAAGACTTTACAAACAACTTACATTTTAAAATGGTGTATTCAAAAATATCTCAACAACCAATTAAATTATGAGTTAAATGATTGATTTGAAACTCTGTCATTACTGAGATGTCATTCTTTTGCCTCCATGCGTGTGTTGTTGACTTTGAAGGCGATGCTTCTGCATCATTGTTCTTTGTTGTCAACAGATCATTTACATACACTACAAGATATACCACAATTTTTCCAACTTTCATGAAAAACAGAGTTGCATCATCAAGATTAAAGTTCTTGAAATTGATTTTTATAAGATGCTCAGTTAACTTTTCATATCGAGATTGTGGTACTTGTTTCAAGACATATAAAGATTTGATGAGCTTGCATACTTAGTTTTCTTGTCCCTTCACAACAAAACCTTTTGGATAAGACATGAGGACATTCTCTTTCAAGTCTCCATTCGAGAAAGTATTCTTCACATCCATTTGATGAACTTTCCATCCATTCGGTGTTGCCAAGGAAAATAGAGTACAAATGGTATCCCATTTTGTTTGGGGGGGGATCTCCTCATAATCACCTTGTTTTTGTAAAAATCATTTTTCCACGAGTCTCTCTTTGTTCTTTTTAAGTGAGCCATTTGATTTGTACTTATTCTAGAAGACCCACTTGTATCCAATTGGTTTGGTACCGAATGGAGGGTCCACCAACTTCCATGTCCCAATCTTGATGAGAGCATCATACTCCTTTTGCATGACTTATTTCCAATCATCATGAGAAGTGTCTTCTTCAAAGGAAATTAGTTCAAATTTAGTAGATAAATTCAAATCAAAATCATATGAAACATCCATATCATCTACATCGCCTGAATTTGAATTATCTACATCACTTCATTTTGTCTGGTTGAATTTATGATTCCTATTTTTATGACCTCATCGAGATGAACACTTTCAAGTGTCTTTATGAGCCACTTTGGTGGACCTTTCTGATATGGTATAGGTTTCTCAAATGATTTAGATGGTGCTTAATTCTCATCAAGACTCAACCTTTCTATCCTCTCAATCACATCATCCAAATGAACTTCAGGTTCTGATGAAGTGGATGGAAATTATTCATGAGGGTGAGATGGTTCTTCAAAAGGAGGTTTACATGTATTGATCCAAGATAACACCCCGCCCCCCACCCCCCTTCAATATGTGAGATCTCATCATCAAATTCGTGATATGACTTTACATGAGTGAATTTATCTAGATGATCAAGATGCCTCTGAACAATTTTGCCATTCTAGAAAGAATGAATTTATTTTTTATCTCATTATAAAGATTATATGACTTGGTGGTGTTTGAGTACCCAAATAACATGCAATTTTGACTCCTTGCATCAAGTTTGTTTCTGTTCTCTTTAGGAATTAAGGCATAGAAGGTGGAACCAAAGACCCTGAGATGCCTCACCAAAGGAATGTGTCCATGTCACATTTCATGAGAAATCTTATTTCCAAGAGCATGAGATGGGCCATCATAATAAAAAAATTAATTTATATTTTTGAAAAACATCATGGAGTGAACCATATTTAAAAGAGTCATGTCCATTCTTTCAGCTACACCATTCTATTGAGGATTTTATGGAACATTGGTTTGATGCTTGATCCCATGTTGGAAGAGGTAGATTTCAACATTTGCTATATATTATCTTCCATTATCAACATTAAGAGATCCAATATGAGACTGGGATTCATTTTGGATCCATACATGAAACTTTTTAAAAGTTTCAAAATACACCTAACACAACCTAGTGTAATCAACAATAAAATTCATGATATATCTATTGCCATTACCAGATGAAACATGCATGGAGCCACACAAATCAAAATGTATCAATCTAAGTTTTCTACATGCTCTAGAAGTGGAATCATGAAAATGTTGTTTTCTATTCTTTCCAAAGATACAAGCATCACATGTCTTCAAATTCATGGGATTCAATAGTAGGAAAACCAGAAACACCATTATTTTTCAATAAATGAATATTTTCATAATTAATGTGACCAAATCTAGTATGCCATAAGAGACTAGATAAAATTGTACCTTCATCATGGTGAGAGAGGTACAATGAATTCTTTGCATGAGAATATCTCCCTTTCAACTTCAACAATCTGCCATCTTCCACCCCTGTCATGACGACCATGTTTTTCCAAATCCTTCCTTATTTCGAATTTTCCATCGAAGATATGAATAGAGTGGCCTTGTTGTCAAATGTGCACAAGAGATAGCAAGTTCCTTCACAACTCAAGAAAATAGAGCAAATCATGAAAAAAAAATCTGAGTCCAGGGAATTTAATCTTGATGGTGTCAGTGAAGCTTTGAGACTTAATTATCTGCAAAATAAACTATGTCATCTACTTTTTCATCGAGATCTTCAAAAGGTCACATGTCATGTTGCACCTATGTCAATCATCCAAGAAGAAAATGAAGTGTTAAAAAATCTTTAGCTACTCCAAGATTGCAATGGGAAGCAATATAATGAGCATATTGAGGTGCTTGTATTTAATATTCTCCTACATGTCTTTAACTAATGTCCATTCTTCCCACAATAGACACATTAGATATTGGATTTGTCGTAGGGATTATGCCCACCCCCTACCTTTGAAATTGTTTCTTCCACATCCTCTTTTACTTCCTTCATGCAGTCCACAAAAAGTAGGTTTGTCCAAATATCGTGTAGCCACACCAAGAAAACTCACATTATGTACATACACAAAAGGGTGGAAACACACATTTCCATCCCTCGTTAGACTATGGAATTTATTTACAACATCACTAGTCTTTGCCTTCCCTTTTCCTTTGCTATAATACATATTCATAGATACTATTTCCTTGTTCTTCTTTATTCCTCCACTCCACATGAATTATCGTCTCAAATGGTATGTCAAGATGGTAGTTCTATGTTGAATAAGATCACAAAACAGCTACAAATATCCTCCACTCTCTAAAGAGAAACTTGTGAATAATTGATACCAAGAAGAGAGCTCATCTAATCCCATGTTGTAAATAAGCATGAAGAAGGCCTATGTGAAAAATGAAAGAAGAGTTATTGCGAAGTGCTTGTAAAACCTACGAAGATTGATCATAGTGGTCAGAGGAAACTTCGTTGGCCATGTAGATGTAGGTCGTCATGTACATCAACACTGCATTTGACAAGTGGAGTCAAAAAGAGGTGAAGCCACCTCTATTTGGGAAGTGAAGCTCACAATCTCACTATCTATTTTTTTATAATCTTATGTTCATTTATTAAAGCATATCATTTTTTTTGTGGTTATAAGCTTATGGTATTTTTTGTAAATAGATTATAAGCTCAGGTTGAATCATTAAAAGGGGGAATAACTATTGTATGATTATTATAAGCTCATGTAAAAAGGGTGAATTCAAGATTGGCATCAAGGTTTTGGTTGAGAGTGCTTGGTTATTGTTAAGAAGTATATGATCTTATAGTCTCGTTTATAAATTTGCAGCGGCTGTTCTAGGATCTGGTGTATGTTTTGTGCATCAAATGGTGAATTTGTCGAGTTATAAGTTCAAATTGGAGAAGTTTAAAAGTAAAATTAGCTTAAAGTTGTGGAAATTGAAGATGCAAGATTTGTTGGTGCAAAAAGGATTTCACAAAGAGTTAGCGGGAAAGACAAAGGAACCGATAGGTATGACAGAGGAGGACTAGGAAGATCTGGATTCGAGAGCTCTTAGTACCATCCGTTTGTGTTTAGAAGATGAAGTTTTTTTTAACATTGTTGGAGAGGAGATGACAACAGACTTATGGAGAAGAATGGAAATCCTTTACATGACAAAGTCCTTGAAAAATAAAATATACTTAAAGAGGCAGTTGCATAGCTTACAAATTAAATAAGGTACAAAAATTGTCGATCATTTAAATGTTTTCAATACTCTAATTTGTCAATTAACTAGTATGGATGTAAAATACGATGATGAAGACAAGGCAGTCATGCTATTGTGTTCATTACTTGAATCTTGGAATCATTTAATCACATTTATGTGGTTTAGCACAACAAACACCATTGAATATGTTACTGTTGTGGGAGCTATATTGTCTAAGGAGGTGCGGAGAAGATCTAGTTTAGAAACCTCAACACTGGAAGGAATGGTGGCTAGAGGTCAGTCCATAGAAAGGGGGGAGGATTCAAGTGGAACATCTAGGTATAAGACAGAAGGTAGAAAGGGTAAGGGAAGATGTTGGTACTGCAACAAAGAAGGGCATATCAAGAAATATTGTTGGAAAAGGAAAGAATCTAAGGATGAATCCAAAAAGGAAGCAAATTCAGTTGAATCAGGTCCAGGTATGGTTGATGAAGTTTTATCCGTCTGTAGTATCTCACAATATCAAGAAGAATGGTTGTTATATTTTGGTGCTTCCCATCACATGTCTTCACATAGAAGTTGGTTTTCATCTATAGATGACGGTGTTGTTTTCATGGGAAATGACATTTCTTGTAAAACTATTGGGATTGGGAGCATTAAGATTAAGATGTTCGGTGATATTGTAAGAATGTTGGCAAATGTTAGGCATGTACTGGGACTTAAAAAGAGTTTGATTTCTTTGGGAGCTTTGGATTCTGGTGGGTATAATAAGTATATAGGTCGAGGTGGAGCACTAAAAGTGTCCAAGGGCAATTTGGTGGTAATGAAGGCTACAAATATTGGGAACCTTTACAAGTTGGAAGGGAGTACTGAAGAAACATAGGTATATGAAGAAGCAAGTGCATCTACTTGTTTATGGCATCAATAATTGGGCCATATGAGCAAGAAGAAGATGGACATTCTCGTAAATCGTAATTTATTTCTAGACTTTCAATCTTTGAATTTTTGCAAGTTTTATATCTCTTTTGGTTATGGTGATGAAGTTGAGGGATGTAGATTGTGGGATCATACTGCCCAAAAAATCATCATTCAAAAATATATGTACATGGAACAGTTAGAAGTAGTTCAAGATCGAAAAGAGGGATTTTTTTGCAAACTCGAGGAATCAATATTGTATGGCCTAAAGGTACCTAGGAAATAGTACAAGATGTTAGATTCCTTCATGGCTCAGTTGGACAAGTCATTTCAGATGAAGGATTGAGGAGTGGAAAAACAAATCTTGGGCATAGAAATATACAAAGACGAGAATAATGGTAAGTTGTGGTTATCACAACAAAATTATATGGAGAAGATACCGATGAGGTTCAGTATGAACATTGTGAAACCAATAAATATCATTTTAGATTTCCATTGTAATCTTTCTTCAAGTTTGTGTCCTAGTTATGAGGAAGAAAAGGTTTTGTCTCATATACCATATGATAGTACACTAGGAAGTATGTATGCGATGAAATGGTCAGGATTAAATATTTCACTTGCAACAACTAGGGTTGTCAGTGGACACATGGAAAATCCAGGTAAACAAAATTGGGAATGGGTGCTTCGATATCTTAGAGAAACGAGTATCACCTACAATGGTTACAATAATTTAGTTTGTGGTTATGTTGATTCAAAGCTTGCAAGATATTTTCACAAGAGAACATATACCTCAGGTTATGTATCTAATGAATGAAAGGATATTTTGGGTAAGTTTGGAAAAGTACAGGATACAGTGGTTTGTGGTAGTCAAAGTGTTGTGCATTTGATTAACATTCCAACATATCAAAGTGGGAAAAGGCATAATTTTGTAAGACGGGTAACTGATGGAGGTGGAGTGGTCCATACTTGAGCAAATTGTGCAGACATGTTCATGAAACTAGTATTGTTAGAGAAGTTGTAGTGGTGTTCAAATTCTCTTGGCTTGCAGAAAAGGTGATGAATAAACCAGGGCAAGGGGTCAGATAAATGTTTGTTAAGGTGGAGATTGTTGAGTGGTGACAACCAATTATACATGAATAGGGTAAGACTATTCCTATAATCTCTCTACGGANTGTTTTTTGTAACTGTGGAGGATATGATATAAATATGTAATCCCATAGAGGCAAGGAAAATTCATGGATCATAAGCCTGTTGTTAGGCATATGTAATCTCTTTGTTTGAGAAATATAATATCGATCTCCCATTGTCCCGTGGATGTTTACCCTAAAATGATTTTACCACGTAAAATGGTGTGTCTATTGTGTGAATGTTATGTCTATAGAGTGATCATCATTTTTGTTCTAGATATTGTGGTTTCTTGTTTCTTTGCTTCTATGTGTGTGTGTGTGTGATTTCTATAGAACTGTAATACAATTTTTGAGAAGGACGTGATTCGAACTAGAAATAGGAATATGAATTAGGACCTCCAAGAAAGAGAAGGATCATGAACAATGTTGGCTTGATATCTCAATATTCACCCACCATATGATACCTAATTCCACATTATGGAGGAAACTCAAAATGCAAAGTTTGAACAACAGTTACACCAACATATGGAGAAGAAATGATAGAGCGAAAGGAAAAGAAAAAATATGGTAGACTAATAGAAAAACCCTAGCAGAAGGAACCACTTACCACAATGGCACGTTATGAGCCAATGAAGAACGTAAAGAGCTAAGGTATAGAGAAGAACACGGATTTGTCAAAACAAATAACACTCTGATACCATTGTTAGGCTAGGTATGTGTAGGGAATGAGTAACTCCTCACTTGAATTTGCATTAACACAAGATGTTCATAGATACAATACAAAATGTACTCTGGTTTATCTTCCACGATATTTGATTGACTCTTGATAATCACCTATTACTCTTCATATTTCTCCTAAATACTAATTACAATATTATTTACAAACTACCATAAACATGATGATTACGTATTATACATTATCAATATAAAATAAAAGTGAGGATGGCCATGAAAAGCTCATAATATTTTGATGGTTGAAATATCATTGAAATTCTATGGGTTATTAGTATAGAGAGATCAAATTTGTGTCATTGATCAAACACGTGTTCTTATTTGGAGTGAGGAACCACATTGGCTCTTTAATAACAACATAATTTGATGAAGGAGATCTTATTTCCCTTCACATTCTTTCTTTTGGTTACTCTTTCATGACATTCTCTATAGTTTTTCCAAAAGAGGTGGAGTATCTTTTGGATATTGTAGGGTGAAAATATGGTGGGATGAGCTTTGTTGGCAAGGTGGAAGATTGGAGGAAAAACTTGAAGCAAAAGCTCAAAACCAAAGAGGGATTCATAAATATTCAATTAAAGATATTATTTTTTATATTCAAGATTTTCTTCTTTTGATTTCATTAGTGTATATAAATATTCTAGTGGAACACTCAATTTTATTCTAGTGGAACACTCAATTTTTTATTTGAATATCTATTTCATTTTTCATCGAAATCTTTAAACCATTTAGAATGAAAAATTCCATTTCCCGAGTCAGGGCATTCTCATTCATATTAAGTGGCTAAAAATTGGGTACTTACATGTAACATTTTTTGTTTAAGCTTTATTTTAAAAGTTCACATGCGTAAAGGTGACCAAGATCCGTAGTGACCGCATGCATGGGCACTCATGGGTTGCCTTAGGGAAGGTTATGAGCATCTATGGTTGTTTTGTCAAGACCCATAAGAAACAAGAGGATAATTTTGTGAAAAAGTGTGATTCCTCAATTTTACATTGAACTTTTGCATTTAAATGTGTAAAAATCATTCATGAAAGTATTAAATTATAAATATACTTCCAATTTTTAAGTTCACTTTTGGATTGAACCATTGTAATCTTTTGAAGCTTCTGCAAGAAAAATCTCTTAAAATTTATAAACCTAGAAATGAGTATTGTAACGAATTGGTATTTCCTTGAACATGTTTATTATGTTTATGATTGAAAGGTGACATGTGAAACATGTTTGAGAAGTTGTTCATCAATGAAAAGTTTTTATTTTTTTCATGAAATATGTTTAAAGAAAATGTATAAAGTGTGTATGAATAGTAATATTTTGTAGCTGAAAGGTCTAATATGTATAAAATATTCATGTGTAAAAATAATGGCTAGGATTCTAAATGAGTTTCTAATGAAGAGAATTATAAATAAAGAATTGTGTTATTTATTGAAATATCATAAATGTATTTTGCTATAAATTGTATGTTCGTTCATAACTATCTTATGGATATGACAATGTACAGATTAAACTTTGCATGGGATACAATAACATTGTATGATGAATTCTAGCATGGTATGATTGTTGTGTAGAAAGTGTAGTTACTACTTGTCTTTAGATTTTATTTTTTAAATAATTTTATTTTTAATAATTCCATATATTTGGGTTAGTTTTGTTGGATTTGATTGATGTAATGTTAATAATATATAATATTATTTAATAATTATTAGATATTTTAATAATTAGATTTTTAGATTAAATTTTTATTTTATGTATGATGATGCAAGAGCATCGTAAGCAAGCGCAAAAGCGGAAGGATAGTTGGATATGTATCAATGCGCGTTTTGAGGACGTTTTGAATTTGAAATGATGAAACATTAATGTAATATCTGGAAAATATATATTTGATTTTATGGTTGGGAGATTGTAACGCCGATCTTGAGCATTTGCTCTCATCTGTCGGTTGTAAGCATTCGGTGTAATGAATGTAAAGTAGATATAGCCTTTAATTCGATTAGATAGCTTGAGTAGTAGGAGGGAAAACTCTAGAAATCTCCCTCGTATGTATTGTATTGTACCATTATTCTCTTAGTAGTTGTTAGAAGAGTAGAGTTGTAGAGCAAGAGAATAGGAGAGCAGAGAAGAACATAGATGGTAGAAGTTGTATGAGCAAATAGTTGTCTCTATTGAACCCATGTACAAAAGCACTTGAATTAATATAAGAATGCTTTGACTCAATTTCATGGTGTTGTTGTGGTTACTGTTTGCATCTATTGAATGGTATGTTTACAGTTTGCTTATATAATCTGTTATGCATTTGTTTCAATGCTTTATGTGTATGATTTCATGTTGAATGTATGAATTTTGTAAGAGAGAGAGTGTAAGTTTCAATTGTTTCTCTTCCTGAGAATTCCTCCAAGGAGTGTAATGAAAGTCTGCAAGGAGTGCATTGACGAGATTCTGAGTTATCTCAGAAAAACTCATGAGGGATACCATTGTTCTTACACTAGCATAAGTGCAAGTATAGTACAGAGCCGTGCAAGGTGTGCGCAGGGAGGTTGAAGTCTTAGACTTTTTCTAACCCAGTGAGTGGTTGAAGAGCTATTGTCACAAGGAGTGCACAGAGTTGGAGAATTCAGATAATCAATGATTATCGTGAAGGTCATAAGGAGTGCGAGTAGAATTCCTTGGAATCCTTGAGTTGTAGCCAGAATCAAGCTCAGAAGAGATAAATTCTTGGAAAGTTAAAAGGAAGGACGAGGGTCGAAGTCACCTCGCAGAAACCAAGATCAGGAGGAAAGACGCCAAGTTATTTGGCCAGGAATCTCTGAGAACTTGAAAGGAAGGTTGAATTCTCAGAGGAAGAAACATCAATTTTCCATGGACCGTTGGATCCAGTGGATTAGTGGAGAGGTTAAGGCCGAGTGCCTTTCAACACTCGCAAGCTCAAGAGAGGTAGTAGTTGTTAGATCTGAATCAATGCAAGCCATTGGTTTGGGCTCTTTGAATTTTGACATTTCGGAAGTCGAAAGTGTGGAGAAAGTCATTTTTGGGAATCCCCGATAAGCGAAGTCCCGACACGATATGGACCGTCAGATCGTGGAAGGTTCAGGACCATTGATCTGTAGCAAAGAGGTCGCGAGTCACGAAATCTCGACGGGCTCGGAGGTGGAGCCCAAGATTTGACTGGAGGTCATACGTCAGAAGCATAAGGGAGGAGCTAAAGACCTGTTAACCCATTTCAGGGTTTTAGGAATTGAAGGAGTCGGTGGGGAATCACAATAGAAATCGTGAAGTCATGAAATCCGAAACACCTTTTCAGGTTAATTATGTGGTCATGACAGGTTGTCACGTGGAGTAGGTTTTTGCGTATAGTGCTTGTTCGCGCAAGCGTAACTTGTAAGAAGGACCTGTGGTAATATATGCGTTGAAGGTTCTAGTGGGAACTAAGGAGCCATTTCGGCTCAAGGAAATAGAAAGATCCAAAGACTGGGAGGTCAAGCAGAACCTACTGAGGTAGGGGTGTTGCATCAGGTGGTATCAGAGCTAACAACTTTTGTTTTCTGTAGAGGGAAGACATGGGACAGTTGTGATTTGAATTTTGTGTGGATAGATTGAAACAATGCCACCGAGGAGACGTCAAGAGAGAGCTATGCCCGATACAGCCGTGGAAAGGGAGATGAGAGAACTTTGTGATCGATTGGATGTTATGGATACAACACAAAGACGAACAACTGATACTGGATATATCAGTGAGGCTGGAAGCGAAAACGAAGATGGAGCCGATGAAGAAGTTGTAGCCGAAGATGCTGCAAAAAAAACGTCTATTCAAAGTTGTTGCAAGAATAGGGGCCAGAGAAAAAATGGACATACCGATGTATGAAGGCAACTTAGACGTTGAGGAGATACTAGATTGGTTTAGAGCTCTAGATAAATACTTCGAATATGAGGATATCGAAGAAGATAAGAAAGTAAAGCATGATGTCACTAGACTGAAAGGGCATGCAACAATGTGGTGGGATGAACTGTAGGTTGATAGGCGTTGCAAAGGAAAACAACGAATCAAAATCTGGGATAGGATGGTCACAAAGATGAAATCCAATTTTATACCCATAGATTACCATCTGTTTCGAAGAATGAAGAATTTGAGACAGAAAGGGATGACAGTGAAGGAATACAATGAGGAATTTTACAGACTCAACATCAGAGCTGGTCATCGTGATAGTGATGATCAAAAAGTCGCTAGATACATGAATGGCTTGAGATATTAAATTCAATATGAGATGAGCATGGTGACAATTAGGAATGTAGAAGATGCTTATCAAATTGCTTCAAAGGCAGAAGTAAAATTGGCCCGAAAGAAAGGTCAAAGGGGAAGAGCTAGAAGTCAGAGCACAGGCAAAGAAATTGCCCGGGAGAGAGTACAAAAGCCCAAGGATGAAGGAAAAAAACCTCATACTCACCCAGAAAGAGGAGGAAGTTAGCAAGGAGAATAGTATGCCAATAGGAACACTTTTCCTAGAGCAAGAGGAAGAGGAAGAGGCAAAGGTGGTGAAATGAAGTGTTTTGTCTATGGAAAGATCGGACACAAATATTTTGAATGTCCCAATAGAAAAAGGGATGGAGAAGGCAAATCTCACATTTCAGAAGCGCAAAGGTGAAATGTTGAGGCAAAAGAGGCAGAAGGCAAAATATCCTTGTTGATGAGGAAAGTTCTCTTGAAGCCATAGAAGGAGATAGAGAATCCAGTCCAGAGGAACAGTTTGTTCAGAATTACTTGCAAGACCAAGGATAGGGTATGCAAGGTAATTGTGGACAGTAGAAGTACGGGTAATCTAGTATCCACATAGATGGTGGAGAAGTTGGAATTGGAGACAGTTGCACATCCAAGCTCATACAAAGTCTCGTGGTTACAAAAATGACATCAAGTAACTATCACTAAACAATGTTTAGTTGAATTTAAGTAGGGGGATATAGAGATGAGATTTATGTGATGTTATTCCCATGGATGTCTGTCATCTTTTGTTGGGGAGACCATGGAAATATGACAGAAATGTTTTTCATGATGGGAGAAAGAATACATACACCTTGGAAAAGAATGGTAGAACACATATGTTGCTGCCAATTGAAGACAAGAAGGTGAAAGAAGAAACAAGCAATATTGTACTTCACATGAGTGGGAAGGAACTTCTGGATGAATTCAAGAAAGGAGAAGACATGAAGTTCAATGTGGTGAGGAAACCTAGATTCATCTTGACCAGTACTCAATAGATGATCTACCTGAGGAAATTCAGGAAATGATGGAGAATTTCGTTGATATAGTGGTGGATGATTTACCTTGTTCGTTTC